>OVBI01003850.1:0-10261 GCA_900406495.1 Sisymbrium altissimum | reverse complement strand
GTATTTCCTTTTAGTATTAGGAAAATGATAAATCCTATTTCCTTTTAGGATTAGAACTAGGAAAAGGAAATTCCCTTTTCTCTAGGTTTTCCTTTTATCTCTTTGTATAATCCTTATATAAAGGATTCATTATCAATGCAATAGACACACATTCTCTGCGGATTCATAAGTGTTTTTTCTCTAGGTTTATAACACTTGCAATACAATTCTGAAATTTCAAAGGAGAGAATAAGTAATCCAAATTTATTATGGGCCAACTTTGACGTTTACTCACAGTTTGATTTCCTAGACCGGCAAGATTTAAAATGAAAAGTCTAAAAGTAAAAAATCATAAATGCAAAATTCAGTCCAAATAGTGAAAGTCTAAAAGCAGAAAAATTATCAGTCTTTATGACTTTCTTTAGATACGATAAGCTGGATCAGACAAACTCATACACTAGGAATTCAGTTTCATATACAAAAAAAAAAATCTTTTGCCAAGGTTACTACTATGCCTTTGCCTTTATATTTCTTCAGAATTTACACTTTGCCATAGAAGTATCCAAAGTTTTAGAACTTTAAAGGCAATACTATTGTTTTTTAATGAATGTAAAGTTTATTCATAAAAAAAAAAGTAAAAAAACCTTCTTACATTTGGAGTATCTATTTTAGGAAGTTATCAATGAGTGGCAGAATACAAAAATGCTCTATAAAAATCTTTAAAATGATCTAGGTTGGCAATCTTGTGCCAAACCAAATCTGTAGGCCTTCTTCATACTTTTTGTCCCCCAAATTGAGAATCGTGAGTAAATGGTTTTTTTACCGTTTTGTCAATTGTCTTGATCAGTTGAGACTTGAGATGGTGGCAAAGGATTATCTCCTTGCCTTCTAAGAGGCTTGAAAAGTGTAACTCAGCGGGAAAAGACATATCCGATCTTGCTTGATGTTGTCCCATTCGTCTGTGTATTTATCTTGAATTACCCTCCTCATCAATCTCTCCCAAGACGAGTAATGGCATGAAAAGAATAAGTGTTTCCGGGACACCAACACACTTTGACAAAGAATACCAGAGTCCAGAGGCATTAGCATTTGTATTCTATTTCAACATCCGATCACTAGTTGAAAGCCGAACAAAACATAGCAATCCATAACAAAAAAGAATATTTAGGGGTCGCATCGCATGAGCACACCAGAACCTCTCTACTCTAGCTGAGACTCGGTTGCTCTTCATGTTTCTTTGATTTTCTTTTTTCGAATTGAATGTTAAATTTCATAACCAAAAAAAAAGTCTGTTTTACATTTACATGCTACTTTGTATTTGATTTAGAGTAGAAAGAGGATTCAAAGAAAAACTAGAGAAAGCGAAATAGCTTAAGGGCTTACACTAAACCAGAACACCAAGCTATCAGTTAGCTTCTTGTCCGTCTCTCTTGCTGTGCTCAGTCGATTACGAACTCCTTTATCAATGAGTTTTATGAGTGGTGATGATGGTGAAGATTGTTCTCCATGTTTCCTCAGATTTCTTTCTCTCCACAGTGCATAAACCACTGCTTGGAATACATACCTCAGAGTGCATTGCTCTATATATTCCAAAATGAGCAGTTTGGATGTAAGAGGTAACATCCCACCAGTTAGTTGAGTAGTGAGCCTGTAGTAGTCCTTTCGAGAGTCCCTCCCATATCTCTGCACTGTATGGACATGTGAAGAAGATGCGGTCACGGGTTTCGATTGGGTGATTGCAGAACACACATTGAGGTTGCTGAGGATGTTTCCAATTCAAAGTTTTGTCTCCTGTCGATAGCCTATTATGGAAGGCTAGCCACGTGATGAAGGAATATTTTGGTGTAGCATTTGGAAACCAGACACACTTAGTCCATGTTTGCTTGATATGCCTTTGGCGGATTAAGTTCCAGGTATTCTTGGGGCTGAAACTCGCTTTGTATACATTTTCCTTTTGACACCACATGGCCACATCATTTTGTTCTGCAGCTCTTGTAGTTTTTCTCACTTCAATTTCATCTTCAATCTGATTTAAGAAAGTGTTTCTGTGCCGTCGTCGTCGGTGCGTGAGGAGTGCTTCCATGTTTCTTTGATTTTCTCTGTGATCACAAAAGGTAAAAAGAAAACATTTTGGTCTCGAAGGAAGCTAACGAGTCATAGCATTGCCATAGTATATGATGGTTGGTTAGAAACAGCTTCTGATGGGGTCAATCAAATCGCCTTCCAATGACGTAAGAAGAACAGAGATTTGGCTGCATCAAAAAATTAAAGAACGTATTCAGATGTGACTTTTGCTGTTAATTTGTCCATTTCACGTCCCAATTTTATTTGGACTTTGTCGATTTCCCCCTTACTGCAAAATATGAGAAGTACCAAAACATTTTGATCAAAAAAGGAGAAGCATGAGACTGTTTGTTTTTCTTGCTACTTGAAGTAAACACGAGTGTAAGTCGTATTGTCCTCATGGAAAATCATGGAATAACTCATTCACGTTGTGTTCTTTATTAATTCTTTACCAAGTTCTTAAGTTTGTTATCAGAAAAGTATGTTTTAAGTGGTCTGGCTATGTTTTTGCAGCTTGTTATGTGTAGTTTCAGTGTTTAGTTCTGAACCTTGTGCCTTTTCTACATTTGCCTCAAAATCTTTATATGAAGTTTCACTTTTTGAGAGACAGATCAAAATCAAGAATGAAAAAAAAGAGAACGACCATTAAATGTTTTCTTGGTTTTTGTTGTGTACAAAATCGAATCCAACACCATTGGCCTCAAATCTAACTCCAATTCCCCACCTAAAGAAAGTTAAATGCTTCCCCGAACCAAAAAAACAAAAAACAGTTCTTATGTCCGAAAGATGTTCTCACAAGAAAGCAAAAACGTTCAAAACTACTGTCAAAATGCTCCACATTCCTCTACTGTAATACAAATCACTCCGTATTCCAGAGCTTGTCGAGTTCGCAGATGGCGCCGTTATGTTCACAGAGGTCCCGTTCCTAGTACCATTACCGAGGCTGCAACCAAAAAAAAAAAAAGAAAACAAAGATTAACTTTGTTACAAATATGAGTGTTTTCAATCCGGTTGTAATATGATCAACATAACATCAGACTTTAGACCCAAAAGAACACAAGATTATGAAAATATGATACTTGTCAATTTCAGTCCGGATAAACCGATTTGAAAACCGAACCAAATCCCAATATGGTTACCACAAACCGTACTAAAACCCTTTGGTCCTAAACCAAAATCAAGATGTAACACCTTTACCAAAAGTAGCTTAAAGAATTAGGATGATTTACCTTCCTGCAAACACACATGAACCATGACCTGCAATGAAACCACAAAGCAAGACAAATAAGCATTACAATGTAAGAATAACAATTTAGTACAATGTAATGCGTATAATGAAAGAAGAAAAAGTTTTTTTGTTTCTTACTTGGATTTGTTGTGGTGATACTAGCAACTCCATTGAAGTTACAAGCTTCAGGATTGTTCCCAGTCTGATGATAATAAGTATCAAACGCATAGTTAGCATGAGAAATCACGTTATCAGGTTCATAACAAGCCTCTCCTTGCTTAATTGGTGAACAATCAATCTTCCCAGGGCCACAAGCCCAATCAAGAGCAGCTTGAAGCATCTTAGGATCAGCACCTTCTTTTGCAGTACAGTAAGTCTGGTTCGTTGTATCATTAGCTAGAATCGAGCCTGAGTTAGTCAGCCTCAAAATGTAAACAGGGTCACCATTTGCATTAAACAAACCCCAATTCTTCTCTGATAATGATCCTGCCTTTGTATCTTCGTTGTAAAGCTCGTAAATGTAAGTACTCAGAGCAATACCAGGACGCTTTGGAGTTCCTGTCTTGTTGAGAACATGTCTTATGAGATTGCTGTTGTAAGTGTTGGCATTGTCTAGCGTAGCATCAGGCTCGTTGGTTTCACCTTTCGAAGGCCAGCCTGACTCAGTTACTAAAACAGGAATGTTTGTGAAGTTAAGGAAAGCCATAGCGAAGTATGTTGCGTCCACCATTGCATCAAATGCGTTGGCGTAGCGAACAAGTGTGTTGGCATCAACAGCTTCTTTGTTTGGAGGGATAGGTTTGAAGAGAGCGTAGTCTAGAGGAATCACACCGTTTGATTGCATGTAGTCATAGTAAGGATACACGTTGATCATTAGGTATGAGTTCGTGGACTGCAAGAAGCTTAACAACGGGACTATAACTGGATTCAAAGACCGGTTAAAGAAAGCTTGCGAAGGAGGGAAAGGGTCAAGGATTAAGGAAGTGGATAAAGGGGTAGAAACTTTGATCAAACGGTCAAGATTCGCGGAGAGCAAAGCTGAGTGAATGTTCTTGATGGCACTGACTAGAACAGGTGCTGCGTTTGGGAGACTGGTTAGAACCTCAGTGCCAACAGAAATAGCGGTTATGGTCGTTGCAGGGTAATGAGCAATGACATTGCGTTTGACCCAATTGGCTGCGGTTGAGTTTGACTGGCCAATGCCTAGAAGCTGGTCATTAGGGATTGTGATTATGACTTTGATTCCTGTGTTTGCTAGTGAAATCAGCATCCCTGGATCAGCGTCGTATAAACGGATATGTCTGATTTGCTGAGCTTTTAGGAGAGCAACAACTTGTGTTGGATGTGGCATGTCAGAAAGATCGGTCCCTATGTTTACTCCAATAAATGCACCTGCAAAATTGTAACAATAACATTTTAAAATAATCACATCTTTTAAGTACATTTCAAACAAACAAACCATTAAGCATCAACTCAGTATTTAAACCTATCCATAAGTTAAGTCCAAAAGGAACATCAAATCCTTAAACCTTAAACTACATTTGAGATGCAACAAGATTTTTTTAACTCCTAAACAGAACTGTGAGTTTAACTAAACACAACTGTTTTGTAGTCAAAATATTCGTCTTGTAATAAATTTGTGGGGGCATTAATAAACACCAATCTTGTTTCTTAGTGAAAGAATTTTTAAACACATGCCAACCTGCCAAACACATACAGACATTTAATATCATAACCTACCACTATCTCAAACACACTCAATGAATCAAACAGATACATAAAGCCAAATAATGCATACACAAAACTTTTTTTCTTAAATTAATAATCTGATTGTAAATGTTCTAACATTAGTTTATATTAAGAGAGAGCAGCCAGATTATAAAGCTATTTCAGTGCCTATGACCAATGAAATGTATCTTGTGTTCTACAAGAACAATGACACATGCAAAACTAAAGATTGAGATTTTGCCCAAGTATCAAATATGAATCTGAAACTCAACTCAACTCAAGGGCCAAGATTGAAGATCAGAAGACATGAGTACTCACCTTCATCAGCTGGAGGAGAAGGAGAAGGAGAAGGAGCAGGAGAAGATGAAGCAAGAACTAAAAGAAGAGGGAGAAGAAGAAGATGAAGAGGAGCCATCATGGAAAGAAACAGACTTTCTTTTTTCTTGTTGAGAATCTGAGATAACCCAAAGAGACAAGAAACAGAGGAAAGAATGGGGTTTTGGGTTCTAAAAATGTAGACTTTATGAGGAATAAACAAAAACCCACAAAAAAAGGGAAAGAGGAAAATTGCGTGAGGTTAGAGAAAATAGGGTAAAAGCCTCTGAGGGAAAAAGGACATGGAGAAAAAGTTAGAAAATTTGTTGGTGATATCGAAAGAGAAAGAGAGAGAGAGAGAGAGAGAGTGGAAAAAAGAGTAATGAAGGTGACAGTATAATGGACGGCTGAGATCTTCTGTTGAGATTTCAAACGGTCAAAAATTAATCCAACGGTCTTCTAAACTCTATAATAGTCATAGAGAGAGACTACACAGTCAGGAGTCCACTGTGGTACACTGGGAAACAAAACCTAGAAACTTGAGTCATAATTAGCTCTTTTTTTTTTCTTTTGGTTAATTACTAGTATTAATAATGCTTGATGATTAATTTGAGTATAATAGTAAAACTTAGTACTGAATATTATGTCTATATGTAAGTTAAAAAAATGTACACGGTATACTATGCTATCTGGAAATATACATATTTTGAGTTTTTCTTTCCTTGTTCTTTTTTTTTATTGAATGCAAGTTTTTAAGAGCACAGCTTTTGGTGTAGAACAAGTTGTGCATTGGACAGCAAAATAAGTTGCTAACTACGAAGTAGCCGTTGCTACCCTTTTGTTTGCTTCCCTCTTATTAGATTTGGTCCTTTTAATTAATTTATGATTATGAATATGATTTATCAGAAACCATCTAAGTTGATTCCTTTTCCTTTTTCTAAATGTGACCGATACGTACTACTTTTTTTTTTTTCTGGTGAAACCTTTGCAACTAAATTATGTTATAATATTTCTCTATTTTAAAGTTAAAACTTATTTATTTGTAACTAAATATTATGTTTTCCTCTATTTTAAAGTTAAAACTTATTTCTTTTTATAATAATCCTTGAAATTTTAAAATATTTAATTATAACTAAAAATTATGAATTCTAATATCATTCTTTTCAATAGTTAAAATAAATTTGGATTAATTTGTAACTATTATAAAATAGAGGAATACATCTAAAAAATATATGTGAACAATGTCTAACACTAAAGCCCAAATAGTCAGTTTTGATTAAAATAACATAAAAATTATATAGATAAATAAGTAAATAACTAAAATAATAATGTAAGTACTCTTATAAATTAATATATATACAAATATACACTATATATGAAGAATACTATATCATCTGAAAAAGCAATTAATCTATGGCAAGAATCTATTAAACAATTTAGAGTACCATTAGTAAAATTTCTTAACTTAGTATATGAATTTGATAATATTAATATTTGAACAAAATTATATTTTAAACTAAACTTTAATATTTAAAAAAAAACTTAAATCATTTATATATAAATACATATTTGTTAAACACGATTCTAATGCATATTTTGAAGGTTTTTATTTGAAAAACTCTTCTCTTTTCCTTGTAATTTTTATGTTTTCAATATTTAGAATATTATTGAAAATCTACAAATAAAAGATGCTTTTATAAATTATAACTCCTATCAAAACTTCCAATTTTAAATGCCAAAATGGTCATAAATCACAACTTGATTTTCGATTTTTTATAATATATATATTCAAATCTTGAAATCAAAATCTTTTAAAATTATTATTTACTCTTAAATTATAAAATTGTTCATCATATTACATGCTGAATTTGAAGCGTTAATATAGGTTATGAAATATATAATTACATATTGATAGATGAAAATAATTTTCGCAACATACTATTTAGAATTGGTGACGATAATATATGGACCATTGTAATTTTCTGTTTTCTCAGTTCATTTAGAAGAGTTTCGGAGATGCAATGAGCTTTTTAACATCTTTGTTATCTCACTGATTCCACATATAAATAACACAAAAGTGGATAAGCTGTGAAGTGCGTGTATTCATCCATTATATTTTGTTCACATATTTTGAACCATCAGTTTAGTTGTCTGAATTGTTCTAAGTTTTTTATATTGTTGACAACAAATATTACTAACAGTAATTTAATCATTAATAATGTAAATATGAGATCATATCTTCCAATAATGCGTTTCCAACTATAATATGAAGATCTCAAATTGTTTGAAAATGTTGTTCATGGTGTTTTAGTGAAGACATCTATTAATTGCTCATTTATAAAAATATGATGTGTCCAATTAATTTTAGCTTATATATATTTTTTTTTTGAGACTATCCTCCTTTTTTATAGGTAAAATAATGTGGTAGGATAGTTTTGCCTCAGTCATCCACAGTTTCATAGCATCAATTTCATAGCTTTATAGGGTTTTTTCTAATATCATGTTCAACAAGTATGATTTTATTATTTTACCGTCTTTAAATTTAGTTTTTGAATTTTTTAATTTGTTCATCTAAAAACCACAGCAAAAAAAAAAATCTATCTGTTATCTGTTGACAAAAAAAAAAAAAAAAAGTTCAACTCTATCATCACTGATCGTCTATCAGTTAGGTTTCTTTGTTATATAACTTCTGAAAGAAATAGAAGTGGAACTTTGTTATGTACAAAATGATAACAATGCTTATTTGTTAACGGACCTAATTTTCAATTGGCCAAAAACCCGCAAATGAGTAACACGTTTGTTTGTGAGCTAGTGGATTTTTCATTATAGATTCAGCGGGATTTCTAGGAAAAGCATCTCCACCTATGATTATTATTCATATAGATAACATTTACCATTTGAAAGATTTAACGATTATGATTTTAAGTCCAAGATACTCAGTAGTCGATCTCATTATCATTTTCCTACTTTTTTCATCTCTTTGTTGGTTTAATATGTGATACAAATTTCCTTTTATACAACATATGCATATTACTTTCTCAAAGAGTCTTCTCTATATTTCCGTCTTTAATGACATCAAAACCATTTTCTCCAGTTGTATTTTCTCAATAATAAAAGAAATAAGGAAATCATCTGGTTTACTAATAATCCTAATTTTCTCTATATATTATCATAATTTTATCATATTTATTAATGTTTCAAAAGTTCGAAGCCAATAAAAGTTATACTTTTTAAACTGAACATGTCGCTATGTCACATACAATATCCTATATGTAGGGTTTAGTTATAGAGTGGAGCTCTTTCGTCAAAAATTTAAAAATGGTTCATTTGCAGTTTAAAGTTGTGAATTTTTTTTTGCTTAGCAAAAAAAAAAAGTTGTGAATTTTCTGTATCAGTAAATAGGGTTTACATCAGAAACGATTTTGATTGATGGTATTTGTATCTATGGGAGAATTGCGGTTATTTGCTAATATATCAAAATGTTGGAGAGATCGGTCCTCGGTTGAATTGATGATTGAATATTTGTGCGTGATAAAAGAGATTGTATATTGTACGGGATGAAAGAGATTTGTGTATTGGAACAATCTTTGTAATCTATGTTTCTATGGCGGGGGTTTACTTCGAGAGAAAATGTTATTTTGAAATTTTGTTATTTGTAGTTCTGATTACCAGTGATGGGCAAACGGATTTTTACAATTTAGTATAGATTTACTAGATCATGACTCCTCGTGTACGTTGGAGATTGAAGAGCACTTCCATCCTTTTTCCACTCTCATTTCTAGGAGTTTCACCCGTTTTTTTATCCAAACCAGCCAAAAATTATACACTATTCCAATGTCTTTTTTGTTTTTAAGCAAAAAATGTTCAATTTTGGAATTTTATTAAGAATACCATCAAATTTTTCATAAATAACATGAATATAATGAAATTTTCAAAAATAACTAAAATCTTTGTACACTTTAAGAAATGACTATAAACACCTTTCATTAATTTTTTGATTTGAGAATAAAAAGTACCTAGAAATAATTAAAATAAAGAAAAAAAATCCATGTTACAAACTAGAATCCACGTCACAATCATCAACTTTTGAGTTTCCCCCCTATTAAAAAAAACCGCAATAAAAAAAAAACTGTAATTGCTCTTTCCTTTTATGCTCTTGTCTTTCCTGCATTCTTAACCATCAACTGTATTCGACGAAATCGTCTTCCCTAAACATTGTCTTCGACGAAATCCTCTTCCCCCGACATCGTCTTCTCTGCAGTCCGTCTTCGCCAAATTCGTCTTCGTCAAAATCGTCTTCTCCGCAAGCATATTCTCCAATTGATATTTTTTTGTTTTCGAAAATAACTTTTTAAAAACTATCTTCTCCAATATCATCTTCTCCAAAGCGTATGTAATCGTCTTCTTTGGTATGCTGTATTCTCTAAAACTGTGAGATTATCTTCTCCAAATTGCTTGTAATCGTCTATCGCGGCTGAGTTATATATTATGTTGTGGCTGAGTTAATTTTCTTTTGCGGCTGATTATATATTATGCTGTGGTTGAGTTTGTTTTTTATTATGGCTGAAATATATAACTCAGCTGTGTCATTTTTGAACATAACTCAGCCGTATCAATTTAGATAACTCCACTGTATTAATGTATCTTACGACGTTTCGTGTTTCTATATTAGGCGTGCGGATATGTATAATCTCGAGACATTTATAATCTCGAGACGTGTAACTCACCATACGTTTTCTTTAATCTTGAGACGTGTAACAATTAAAGTTATTTTTCTCTGTAAAAGTTGCGATTAGAGTTCTAAATTTTTTTAAAAAATATCTTCTTCATCCAACCCGATCTCATCATGCATTTCAGGTAAGTGAATTTTGATTTTGTCTGTATAAACTCTTGTTAAAATTAATAGGATTTCTTTGCAGAAAAATTAAACAGGCAAGGTGATAATAT
>OVBI01003849.1:0-10269 GCA_900406495.1 Sisymbrium altissimum | reverse complement strand
AAAAGAGAGATTAAGAGCTTAAGAGATTGTTAAGCTTGAGAGAAAGAGATTGTTGAGAGACCTTTAGTTTTGAAGGAGTTTTCTAAAGCAATAAAACAGAGAGAGTTGTTTTATATATAGTTTGTCTGATTCTTTATAATCTGCATATGACTGAACAAAACCAGCTTTCAAAAGAGCTTGAGTAAGCTTTTCATACCAACATCGTGGCGCCTGTCGAAGACCATACAGTGACTTACGAAGACGACACACCTTACTCGGATCAGAATGAGCAAAACCTTGCGGAAGCTTCATATAAACTTCTTCATGAAGATCACCATGGAGGAATGCGCTATGGACGTCCATCTGATGAACGTCCCAATTTTCTGCAGCAACAATACGTAAGAGACTTCGAATCGTATTCATCTTGAGGACAGGTGCAAAAGTTTCCTTAAAATCAACACCCTCCTTCTGATGATTGCCAAGAACCACCAGACGCGCCTTGTATCGTTCGATGATCCATCAGCTCGATACTTTATTTTATAAGCCCACATATTACCAAGACCAACCTTGCCGGGAGGCAAGTCCGTAACATCCCATGTTCCTTGTCTTTCGTTAGCATCAACTTCTTTGCCCATGGCGGCAGTCCATCTCTTATCTTTGATCGCCTCTTTATAACTTCTCGGTTCAATGCCTGCAGAGACAGCAGCGAGGAAACACTTGTGCGAAGTAGAAAAGCAAGAGTCAGAGATATATGCCGTAAGAGGATACAGTGAATTACCTTGGACCATTGACGGGGAATCAAGATCAGAGTCAGAGGGAACGTGATGGGTATTATTATTGACAACCGTGTTGTAGAGAACATAATCTTGCAGTTTGACAGACGGAACCTTGTCTCTGTGTCCTCTGCCCAGAGCTATTTCTGTGTGTTCTACTTCAGTGGCTTCTTCTGCTTCTTCTTCTTCTTCTTCAGTCACATTAACTACTTCAGGTCCGACTTCTAGAATTGCTGTGTCAAGAGCAGCAAGAGAATCATCTCCACTCCTAGTCGGGTCCTCTTCTTGAGTAGGAGAGCTCACAGTAACTTCGCCTTTTGGTGCTGAGCTCCCCCTATCATCTACACCCGAGAAAGAACTCCCCCTGTCATGCATAATGGAACAATCCCCAGAACTAACATCATTAACACCAAAGGGTAACTCGGGTGACGAAGTTTCTGTAGTAGAAAAAGGAAACTCATCTTCCTTGAAAATCACATCTCTAGAGATCAAGAACTCCTCTTTTTCTAAGTCATAGACTTTCCAGCCCTTTTTACCGAAAGGATAACCAACAAACACACACTTGCGACTGCGCGGACCAAACTTATCTTTGTCTCGAGACTGTCTATGTGTGTAACACGTCGACCCAAACACACGTAAAGCAGAGTACGATGGCTTTTGATTGAACAACACTTCATACGGGGTTGTCCCTTGAAGCAAACTAGAAGGTGTTAAATTAATAACATGAGTTGCAGTCATGATCGCCTCCCCCCAAAATTTAATAGGCATACTTGCCTCAAACAATAAAGATCGAGCAACATTGAGAATGTGACGATGCTTTCTCTCCACCCGGCCATTCTGCTGAGGCGTTGCCACACAAGTCGTTTGGTGTACAATCCCTTTACTTCTGAAGTAGGAGGCCAAGCACATAAATTCTGTCCCATTGTCACTTCTTACTATCTTGATTTTTTTATTAAACTGTTTCTCAGAATAAACACAAAAATTCTGCTAACATTTCTCGTACTTGCAATTTTTCCAATAACAAGTAGGTCCACACAGCCCGTGAAAAATCATCTACAATAGTTAAAAAATAAACAGCTCCACAAGAAGCTGGTACTCTATAGGGTCCCCAAACATCAACATGAATTAACTCAAAACACGCAGAAGTTTTATTGATACTATCATGAAAAATCTCTCTTGTTTGCTTAGCTCGGAAACACGTGTCGCAAGGACTTGAGCTAGCAAAATTCGAAACACCAGAAAATAAAGGTAAAAACAATAACACTGAGAAAGCAGGATGCCCCAACCGCTTATGCCACAACACTGGATCAACCTTGACTTCAGCCTTGTTTAAACGAGCAACCGGAACGTCCACAAAATAGTATACCCCATCACCTCACCGGCTCCAATCAGAGTCCTCGAAAAACGGTCCTGCAAAACACAGAGAGTATCAGTGAAGAACGCAAAGCAGTTTGATTGTTTCAAAAGTCTTGAAACTGATATGAGAGAACAGTTGAGATTCGGAACGTATAAAACGTCATAAAGCGATATCCGATCCGATAAGGGCAACACGCCCTTTTGTGATGACAATGTAACACTTCCATCTGCAAACACGATGGTACAAGAGGAAGTGTCGTGCATATTAACCAGAAGTGATAAATCTCCGGTCATATGATGAGATGCGCCGGTGTCAAGAATTACATCTCCTAAAGTCTTACCAGACAACTTGTCGGAGGCTCCATTACCCTTGGAGTTGATTATCTGTGATATTGTTCTCCATTGTTCAGCAGTGAACAGGTCAGTAGCAGCCGTTGCATTTGGACTTGTTGCGTGAGCAACATTGACTTGTCCACGTCCTCTACCGCCTCCAAAACTCGAGCCGCGACCACCTCCTCGACTCGTACCACCGCCTCCTCTACCTCCGCGTTCCGTATACCACTCTGGAAATCCTATTAACTGCCAGCACGTGCTCTTTTCATGACCGGTTCGTCCACAATTACTACATACTCGAGTTACTTTGCTGCCACTTCCGGTTTGAGAAGAATCTCCAGATTCACGTTGGGAAACATTAATCTCATCACGTGAAGTGTCTCGTCGTGCCAAGAAACCCACTGTTTCATGTGATTGTTCTCGTGCTTTTGCAGAGTTAAGCCGATCTTCTTCTCTGATCACTTTGGAGTATACTTTCCCAAGATCAGGGAGAACGTCTGCTTCAATGATTGTCATGACAATATGTCCAAAACGTGATTCATCAAGTCCCATTACAAACTGATGAACACGCTCATCCTCCCTTTCTTTTTCATAAGCTGCGGCTGCGTCACAAGTACATGCTGGAGCAGGCCGATAAGTTTGTAATTCCTCCCACATCTTAGCAAGTCGTCCATAGTAATCAATTACCGCTTGCCCTTCTTGACGACACGACGCCAGTTTACACATCAATTGGTGCACACACACCTTGTTGCCAATAGAGAACCTCTCCTTTAGATTTTCCCACAACTTGTGAGCATCATTAATGAACGTTACAGTAGACCGAACTCTTGGTTCAATCGACGTCCTCAGCCAACCAACAATCATGGAGTTCACGCTGAGCCATGATTCCAATTCTGGTGAACCTTCTCCTGGTTTCTTCAAGCTTCCGTCAATAAACCCTACTTTTCTCTTAGCTTGAAGTGCATTCAACATCTCTGTTGCCCATTCTGTGTAATTATCACCTTTCAGCTGCACATACGTGATCATGGCCCCCGGATTATCAGAGGAAAAGAGCGCATATGGAGAGGTAATCACGTTTTCTCCCGACTTTCCTCCACTAACGATAGATTTCTCCTCAGACATTGCAACACAATTGTTTTGGTTGTAGAAAGAAGACAAGGAACAAGAATTAGAGAAACTTTGTTAACAAGTAAAAGAGAAATAGAGAAGAATGTGTCGTCATTAATGAAAAACGTCTCCCGTATATATACAACGATCGAGTCGGTTTATAACCTTCTCATGGTTATCTACTTAACGAACTATATACAAGATATATTCAGCTAATACAATCTTATCTCTAAGTCATATTTATCTAATCAACCAAATATATCCCAATATAAAGCATGAAAACCTAAAGGAAGGGAGAAGGCTAAGTTAGCAAGACCATCTGCAAGCCTATTAGCTTCTCTATGAACATGTGTTACTCGGACCAACCAGTCCCTTCTCATAAAGCCATGGCACAAATGTACCAGGAACAAGAGTGGTTGAGTCTCTCCAATCCCATCTTTAAGGAACCCAGCCACCATCTCTGAATCTACCTCCAACTCTATCCTCTCAATACGTTTCTCCCACGCCAAATACAAACCATAGTAAGCTCCCCATAGTTCCGCCAAGGGTGCAGAGCATCGACCAATGTTTAACACAAAACCTCCACACCATTCACCATCCCCATCTCTAATCACCCCTCCTGCTGCTGCGAAGCCAGGGATACCACGTGAAGCCCCGTCGGTGTTAAGTTTAAACCAGCCAATATGTGGAGCTTCCCAACCAATCAACCTCTCCACTCAGTTTACTTCCTGAGGCATCTCCCTAACGGCATTAAACGCCTGCGTAACCTCTCGAGCCATTCTTCGCACAAAACTAGTACGATCTCGGCAAGGTCGATTCTCCCCAAACACGTTTCCGCATCTCCACTTCCACCCCCACCATACTATTATGGCAAATAGAGTTGCCCAAGGACCATCCTCTGTTCTTCTTTTATCCCCAAGATTTTCATACAGCCACTCCATCAAACTATCAGAAAAAAACTTCTGTCGCTTCCTCACGGGCACAAGCCTATTCCAAATACCAGAATTGAAGGACAATCCCGAAGAACATGCAAAATCGTCTCTTCTCCACCTTTACAAACCGGACACATGTCTGAGTCACTCATATGTCTTCGAGCTCTCTCTGCATTGGTCAAAATCACCTGCCTACTCACCAGCCATAAGAAGACACGAACTCTCTCCGGAGCCATTGTTGACCAAATCCTCTTATAAAACATCTTCATATCTTGTTTTGGAGTATCATCCCTTGTAATGAGGGCATGAGCAGATTTAACTGAGAATCTACCTTCTGAGTTCTCCCCCCATGATAAACGATCACTCGCCCTCATAACAAGATCAACCACAACAGCCCCTAACTCTAAACGCCGCTCAGCTGACAGGAAAGGAGCTATCTTCTCTAGGTCCCAACCTCTACCAGCGATCCATAATTCATGAGCCCTAACAATCTCATAATGATCTGGCAACGCAATACTTCCACGGTCCAACAAAGCCTTACCCATCAACCATCTATCCGTCCAAAACTTAATATGTCTTCCATCCCCCAAGACCCAGCTATGACCAACATCAATTACATCTCTAATACCAACACCAATGCTACGCCAAGTAGATGACCAACTACCTTTAGTAACAAGCCAAGACTTATCATGAATCTCACCAACCTTGTATTTACTCCGTAAAACCTGAGCCCATAAACTTTCTCTGTTATGCAGTAAACGCCATCCAATCTTTGATATAAGAGTTTTATTCATTACACAGGCCTTATGAATCCCAACACCGCCCTCTGCTTTCGGAGAACACAATGTATCCCAAGATAGTAAGTGCAGTTTTCTCCTCTCTGGTGAGCTCCCCTAGATGAACTCTCGAGATATTTTGTCCAACCGATCCAAGGTATGAGCGGGTAAAATAATAGTACTCATCGTGTGCACCGGGAGAGATGATAGAACAGCTCTCGTCAGCGTTATACGTCCTGCAAGGCTTAACATCCTACCCTTCCACCCTGCCAACCTCGACGAAGCTCTTGCTAAAACTTCATTGAATGTCTCTTTGTTCATCCTTTTCTGTAGTATAGGCATACCCAGATACTTCCCAAGATCACACGTTACTTGGATTCCACTCTCCGCACTAATAGTTGCCCCCATCTCACGAGATACATTTTTGGAGAAAAAGATCTTTGACTTTTCAAGACTGACTTTCTGCCCTGATGCTGTACAAAACCGCTCCAGTACTCCTCGTATCACCCTAATCTGTGAAACAGAGGCTTCTGCAAACAGAATAAGGTCATCAGCAAAACAGATGTGAGAGAGTTTAGGACCTCCTCTAGACAATCTAATTGGTTTCCACTTCTTCTCTGCAATGGCTACCTCAATCATATGGCATAGTCGTTCCATACACATAACAAACAAGTATGGAGACAAGGGATCTCCCTGCCTAAGCCCTCTACTCGGTTTGAATTCTTCTGTTTTCTCCCCATTCCAGAGTAAACACATAGAGGGATCGGTCACGCACTGCATAATCCAACGAACCGACTTCTCAGCCAATCCAGACGCATACAAAGTATCCTCCAAAAAATCCCATCTGATGCGATCGTAGGCCTTCTCTAGATCAAGTTTCAAGAGCATCCATCCTTTTCTGCCTTTCTTCCGTCTCATTGAATGAACAGCCTCCTGCACCACCACTATGTTATCTGTGCTGAGCCTTCCGGGAATGAAACTAGCCTGGGCAGGTCCAATAAGCTTTGATATAACTCCTTTAAGCCTCTCCACCATTGTCTTAGTAATAATTTTGAACAAAACGTTACAGAGACTAATAGGACGAAATTGCATGATCCGTTCTGGTATGCCTACCTTTGGAATCAATACAACAATAGCATTATTTGTGTCACTTGGTAACTCCCCGGACTCAAAGAATTCCAAAACGAACCGGCTAACTGACTCTCCCACCGTCTCCCAGCACTTCTGATAAAAGATGGGCTGATATCCATCAGGACCAGGCGCTTTGAAACTCCCCATATTTCTCATTGCATTCTCCACTTCAGAGGCCATGAAGTCAAAGTTCATCAGATTATGAAAACCAAGACTCTTCAAAGAGAGCAGCACCACGCTAGCAAGATTCATCCTTTGTATTTTAGGCACCGTATTATACTATAAGTCATTGTAGTAATTATACGCCGTGTACAGACGGAAAAACTTCCCCGGACTTGTTCTTCCAGCTCGACCAGCTCGCTGAGTCGCTGAAGCCTTAGAGATAATGAGTTCAATACTTGCCTGGACTACTTTTTGTGCCCCTTCAGGAGGTGGAGTTTGCTTGGAAGGTTACTGTAAATCGGGCATATAATGAGTTCGCGGATCGTTGTACCCAAACCTCTAATCCTGTTCTTCAATGTCTCTTCTGCGTTCTCAATTTCCTCTTGACCAGGGAAGGAAGACGAATACAAGTCACTAACACAGATATCTCTTATTCCTTGTTACTTCGATTCACTTCTCATGACGACCAACTAGATATGTCTTATATTCAAGGTTCATTTACGCATAAAAGGAAAGATAGAGACGACTTCAGCGACAAATAGCTTATTAAAAGTCCGGGGAAGCTTCCTTAATAGGTTTATCCCAAATGACAAATAGCTTATTAAAAGAGATTCATAGGACTTAGAAGAAGCTTAAACATTACAATTGTCTTAATGAAACATAAAAGATATTCATGCATTACAAAGCTGATGCGGTATTAGTCACCACACCTGCCGCAAGGTCAATCAGCTCTTGAATCTGAGCTTGATTGAGGTCTTCAATCTTCAACCACGCCAAATCTCAAAGGAATCTTATGACAGGAGGAAGAGGATTCGGATTGGCCGCCTGATTCCGAACTTGACCCACACTGCAAACAAATATATCTTTTTAAAAATGGATTTACTTACTGAAAATTTATATTATACACAAGCCAAACCTGGACGTCCGTATCGATGCCATCACTAAATACCAAAAGAAACGTAACACAGCTTTTAAGAAATATAATTGAGCGCTAGAGTGGATGACATGGTAGATAGATTCAATGCGGAACTTGCCATCNTTTTTAAAAAAAAAAAAAAAAAAAAAAAAAAACTTGCCATCATCTGCTATTGCTCTATTTCGACAAGTTCCGCATTGAATCGATCTGCTATACACCTTCCATTTCACAAAAAAGTCATTTTGAAAATATGCATAAAGATTAAGAAAACATTCAATTTGTTAGTTTTACAAAACAAAAACATCATTAATTATCCATCTAAACAAAATTCAACCAATAGTAATACAAATTATAAAATATAAATAATTATAAAACATAAAAAATCAAAATTTGTATTGAAAATTGAAAATTGAAAATAACACTCTTAGTGAAACAAAAATAAACTTCTAAAAGGACACTCTTTGTGAAATGGAAGGAGTATTTCTTAAAACTCTGTTACGTTTCTTTTGGTTTTCAATAATAAAATTCATAGCCATTTCAACAGATGTGGTGAAGGGAAGGAAAATATAAATGGAGGAAGAAGCGGAGAAGCAGATCAGATATATATAAAAAAAAAAATAGAGCTGCTTCCTCTGGCTGAGTAAAAATGGCGCTCATTTAGTTAAAGACGAGGATATAATGGTCATTTCATATTCATTAAACTTAAAAATAATAATCAAAACACACATTTGAGACCGGTACCATTATACCATATCATCACTTCTCATGTAAATGTTTCATGTATAATATATATATATATATATATACCTACTTATAAATCAGTAAACTATGTATTTTTTGAATGTCCCCCAGCAGTTCAAACGTGGGCAATATCACAAATCCATTTGAATCCACAAATCTTTCCCACGACATCACTTTACACAAATATGGATTATTTATTTTGGAGAATTCCACAAGAGATCCCAGATAATTATTATCCTTGGATTTTATAGTATATCTGGAAAAGTCGAAATGACAAAATCTATAATAATAGAGATTGGCTACCACATGATATTTTGCAGGTAGCAATAACCGAAGGTAAAATGTGGGAAGAAGCGTAAATAACAGAGGAAAGAATATGTTCATGTGTAATCTCCACCCTAAATGATTCTTTAGGAAAGGAGGGTTGGTGGTGCTACGTAGATGGTGCCTGGAAGGATTTAAATTCTTTCTCAGGCAATGGTTGGTTTTGTAGTAAAGAAGGAACCTCAGAAATTCTGATGGGAACAAAAAATCTCGACCATAGTCTTTCACCTTTACATGCAGAATATGAGGCATTACTTTGGGCCATGGAATGTGTATACGGCTTCCAGAGGCAGGTGACTTTTGCAACAGACTGTTCTGATCTGGTGAAGATGATGTCTAACCCAAAGGAGTGGCCAGCTTTTTCACAACACTTGGAGGCATTTGAGGAATGGAAAAGTCGTTATGAAGTATTCTTATTGAAGCTCATTCCACGCGTACAAAATCAAAAGGCGGATAAATTAACACGCAATGCTCGAGTCCACCCAACAGCGATGACGTATATCGATGCAATTCCACCAGCTTGGATTGATCACCTTCCTTAATTTTTTTATTTAAAAATTTGTCGTAAAAAGAAAAATATATATATACCTACTTATAAATAAAAATACAAAAATTACATCCCAAATTTTTAATAATTCGTTACATCGTATATTTAGCGTATAGTAAAATTTCGAAAAGGGACACCAAGTAATCCAGTCTCAGAAATAATATCAAAGGCATACTTCCGTTGATTAAAGTAAATGTCTTTCAAAGTTCAAACTCTATGCAATTTTAATATCCAAAAAATACTTCAATCATTTAGAAGCAAGTTGAAAGTATATTTTAAAATTTTGAATTTCTAAAACCATCATTCACAGAAATAGTCAAATCATCAACATAGATCAAAACAGTCAAATACACACTACCTTTCTGATTTGTGTTGAGTGAATAATCCAACTTGGATTGACAAAATCCTTATTTCTACATAGCAGCTCCAAGCTTTGCAAACTAGCATCAAAATTTATCTTATACACAGATCTACACAACATCTGTATCCATATTCGATGCCATCACTAAATACCAAAAGAAATGTAACACAACTTTTAAGAAATATAGTTAAGCGCTAGAGTAGATGACATGGAAAATGTATTTAATGCAGAATTTGCCACCATTTGCTATCACTCTATTTTGACAAGTTCCCCATTGAATCGATCTGCTATATCATCTATTTTAGACTCAAATATATTTCTTAAACTTTGTGAGGTTTCTTCTGGTTTTCAAAAATAAAATTCAGAGCCATTGCAACAGATGTGGTGAAGGGAAGGGAACTATAGATGGAGGAAGAAGCGGAGAAACAGATCAGATATAGAAAAAAAAGAAATAGAGCTGCTTTTTCTCGCTGAGCAAAAACGGCGGCCATTTAATTGAAGACGAGAATATAATGGTCATTTCATATTCATTAAACTTAAACCTAAAAAAATAATCAAAACACATTCGAACTCTGAAACAGGCCACACACAAACCCGTACCACTATGCCACGTCATAAATTCTCGCTAATATTTCATATATTTAATATAGGGAAAACTGCCAAAAAAATCTCAAACTTTTATATTTAAGCCATTTTAAACCTGAACTATTATCTCAACCATTTAAAACCTGAACTTTTCATTAATCTCCAAATAAATTATGAACTTTTAGTTGACTAAGACGATTAATACCTAACGTTAACTCCATAACAGATTGGTTAAACGTTGTTAAT
>OVBI01003848.1:0-10272 GCA_900406495.1 Sisymbrium altissimum | reverse complement strand
ATAACCGTCCCTACAGTCCCATCAGCTTGCCTCCGGGGGTAACTGCCTCGCTCCGGACACTAGCTGACCCAGCTAACTCACTAGGTGACCAGCCGGCCTCAGCTGTGGGACACTCCCTCCAGCTGGCCGAGCTAGACCCCGAGCTGCTCCAGCAACTCGAGCTGGAGTGTCACTAAGACTTCAGCTCATTTTAGCTCACTTTTGCCCAGACCGAACTCTCATTCCCCCGGGCTTAGTTCCCACATAGGCCATCGACCTTCCTTACCGGACTTTAACCGAACAATTTTTCTCTTCGGTCCTTTTGGCCTATGTCTCGGGACTTAGTGAGGTTGGGGAACGTTACAGTTGAAACCCATAACCAAGAAGTGATCCACGCAGCTTCGTAAACCAGCATCTTGGAGCTTGTTTAAGCCCATAAATCGATTTTCTTAAACGACACACCATGTTCTTTCCTCCGGCACGAAACCCTGGTGGCAAAGTCATATATACTTCCTCATCCAAGTCACCATGCAAAAATGCATTGTGAACGTCCATCTGATGCAACTCCCACTGTTTCACTGCAGCCACTTCCAGAAATGTACGAACCGTAGGCATTTTAATGACTGGTGCGAATGTCTCTGTATAATCTACCCCTTCCTTTTGACGATTTCCAAGAGCTACCAGTCTTGCCTTGAAGCGTTCTATGGTCCCATCTGATCTGTATTTTATTTTGAATACCCACTTACATCCTATAGCCTTCTTTCCTTCTGGAAGTTCCGTCAAGTCAAATGTGTGATTGATCGCCATGGCATCAATCTCCTTCGTCATAGCCAACCTCCATCGTTTATCAACAACAGCTTCTCTTAACGTTTCTGGTTCTTTATTCACACTCACCGATGCAAGGAAAGCCAGAAAGGGTTCAGAGAAATTCTTTGCATCCAGAAAATCTGATATTGGATACAGACACTTATCATCTGTCTCCACTTCAATGATCGTATTCATTACATAATCCTGCAGTTTTATTGGCAATTGCTTTGCTCTCATTCCTCTACCAAGAACTTCACCAGATTCAGTAGGAACTTCAATGGAAACAGAGGCATTATCATCATCGGACATATCAGGGATCGAAACAGAAATAACATGTGGTTCTTCGTCTTCTGAAACTTCATGTCTCTCTGCGACAATAATATTCTCTGTCTCTGCGACTGCAATGTTATCCACATTCACCACTTCTTCTTCATTATCATAACCAAAATCTGTGAGTTCTTCAAATCGTGTAGCTGATTCAACTCCAGAATTCATCGGAAATGTATTCTCAACAAACACTACATCTCTCGAAACAAATAGCTCCTCCGTCTCCAAATCAAACATAGTCCATCCCTTCTTTCCAAAAGGATAACCCAAAAACAAACATTTTCTGCTTCTAGCCTCGAACTTATCTCCACTACGACGATGTTTGTGTGCAAAAGCTAAACATCCAAATACTCTCAAATTATCATATGTTGGTGCTGTGTTATGAATCAACTCATACGGAGTCTTTTTGTTCAAGAGACGAGATGGAGTTCTATTGATCAGGTAAGCTGCAGTCAACACACTTTCTCCCCAGAACTTGACTGAGAGTGATGACTGAAACAACAATGCTCTAGCGATATTCAAAATGTGTCGATGCTTTCTCTCTACCCGTCCATTTTGTTGAGGAGTTCCCACACAAGAAGTCTGATGCATAATTCCTTGTGTCGAGAACTCAGCTGTAAGACACGTAAACTCTGTTCCATTATCGCTTCTCACAATTTTGATGTTTTTGCCAAATTGTCGTGATATCAAAGTGATGAAATTGAGCAGGGTCTGTCTAACTTGTGTCTTATCTCTCAAGAGATATACCCATACACTTCTCGAGAAGTCATCCACTATGGTTAGAAAGTAGTATGAATTGCAGAGAGTAGGACTCCGATAAGGTCCCCATAAATCACAGTGAATCATATCAAAAACTTCATTACTTTTATTATCACTTGAATGAAAGACCTCACGACAATGTTTAGCTTTCAAACAGATATCACAAACCGAAGTACTCTTATTTCTACTACCAACAATCGGAAATAAATCAAAAACACCATGAGAAGGATGTCCAAGTCTTTGGTGCCAAAGATTGTCATCTCCATCTTTATTCAAATGCAATGCTCTAAAACACTTCAAAGGGCGAAAGAAATAAAGACCATCTCTAAGCTCCCCTACTCCACTCAGATTCCTCGTTATACGGTCCTGAAGAACACAACCTCTATTAGCAATCTGCATCACAACATCTAAGTCGGCAATAAGCTGTGACAGTGACACTGATATCAGGTTACATCTCAAATCTGGCACAAATAACGCATTCCCAATCTCAAAATCATCATCAAACCGTACAGTTCCCTTTTCTCTTGCCAAACTCTGTTTCCCGTTAGGCAAACCAATCATACAAATCAACATGTATTTCTTATCTACCAACAACTCTCTATATCCAGTCATGTGATTGGTTGCACCAGAATCTAGAACCCATTCATGAAAAAGAGACTTACCACTTAAGCGAGTTGTTGTCCCTTGCTTTTCCTCAAGAAGTTTCACCAAAGTATTCCATTGTGCATTGGTGAGTCCTGTGTATCCACTCTTCTCAGCTTCCACACTTGTCTCTCCTCCATTGTGCACCATTACTGCATTGGCACGAGCTCCGTATCCACGTCCCTTCTCTGGGATACGTCCTGTGCCTCTTCCATTTCCTCGTGGTCTCTCCGGCCACCATTCTGGATAACCAATCACCTGGAAGTAAGTTTCAGCTGTGTGTCCAGTTTTCTTGCATACCGTACACATCAGCTTTCCTTTCTCCTCTTTTCCATTCACTTGATTCAGTCTCCTAGCTGCGAACGCCACCTGCGTATTCTGCTGCTCCCTTCCTCTCATCAGAGTGTCGATTCTTTCAACTGACTTCACTTTAGAATACACTTGATTCATGCTTGGAAGTGGGTCTGTGCTGATGATTGAGGTCCTTACTCCACCATAGAGAGTATTCTCAAGTCCAAGCAGGAACTGATGAATCCGATCTTCTTCCTTCTTCTTCTCAAGTTCCATGCTCAGATTGCATGTACATCCCGCACAGCTACACACCAAGTCTTGTCGTAGTTAGCCATGTCATCCCACAGCATCTGCAATTTTCCATAGTACTCAATCACGCTCATATTCCCTTGTCTGCAATGAGCTAGTTCTGCTTTGATCTCTTGAATCCGTGGTCCATTTCCCTCTGAGAAACGGTCCTTGATTTCCTCCCATAGTTCCTCGGGATCTTCCTTGTTTCCCAAGGTTCTTCTCACTTTTGGATCAACTGTGTTGAGAATCCATAGAGTCACCATTGCCTTTGCCGAGATCCAGTCTTCATAGTCGGCACTTCCATCTTCTGGTTTCTTCACCGTTCCATCGACGAAACCAAATTTCTTCTTGACTCTCAGTGCGGTTCGCACTGCCTGAGCCCATTCATCAAAGTTTTCACCATTGAACTGAACCTGCGCTATGATTGCGCCTGGATTTTCATTCGCTGCAAGTTGGTAAGGTGAGCCCGTTACTGCTACCTTCGATCCTTTAGCCAACTGCACATCTTTTGTTTTGTTTGACATTTTCAAGTATTTGGCTCTGATACCATGTAAAACAAGGTTCAGGCTATAGAAGTTTTCGGTGATCTTATTAACTTATTCAGCAGCCTATATATACAAGTACAAAAGATCTTCTCTTCTACTCACGATATCTCAGCTAACTTTCTACAACAATATCAAATCACCAGATACGATATACACAAATAAGAATATGATCTAAGACAATATATCTAGATACTCCAAAGATTCTCCAAATATCTTCTCCGAATAACAGTTACCAAATAGAATCTCTGTTTACTCTTTCTCTTGCTCACTCGTATAGGCAGTGTGTTTGGTTTGATTTCTTTCCGTAAGCTGGAGCAAAATGGGAGGCTGTATCACTACAGTTATCATGTGATCAAGCGTTGAATCACATTTGCAGCTGCATATTACAAGAGAGCTGATTTAATTTCTTACTATTCTCTCTTCTGCTATTCATGACACATGTGACAGGGTAAACCTCAGAAAACAGTGAGAAAGCTTGCAAGAGTGCTTTTTACATGAGCTAAGATGAGAAGTTTACGAGGTTAGATGTTGCTTTTTCATGATCTACCATCTCCTAAATCACTTGATTGGTTGCACTCAAATCTGTTGTACTCTCATGTAGTCATCATGGTAGAAGAAACCTACATGTTTCTCTTGCACTAAAGTATGCATCAAACCACATATGTTTGGTAGAAGTGAGTAGGTCTAATGTGATTTAATCTTCTACCTTTTTAGGAACAAAAATTTTGTGCTGAAAAAAGCTATCTCCAAATTGATGCTTATGATTTATAGGATTGATCAAGGTAATATATATCATTTTTTCAGGGAATATATATTATTTTTTCAAGAGACATTTGATCAAGAGAATGTATATTAGATTATATACTGAAGCTAATATATTGTTTACAGTGAAACCTTAAGTGATTGTTGGAGATGATCTAGTAAGGTCCACTGTGACAGCTTTCAAAGTGAGTAGATCTGGTGATTTACGGGTTGTTTTATATATCAAACTTCTGGTGATTTACGGGTTGTTTTATATATCAAACTTCTGGTTCATCACATATATATACATATTATTATGATCTCAAGTCATTGAAATATCCTCATGCCTAGAGCCAAGAAGTGGGATACCTGGTTAACGTGTTTTACCTCAAGACTCACAAAATAACGAGTCAATGAGATACTTGATTAAAAAAAAATTTAAATACATTTTAAGTGTTTTATATATTTTATAAACTCAATATTTAAACTAAATATTTCCATGTGCTCACTCTGAATTACTGAGATAGGACTTTGGAGACGAGTTAAGCTCTGAGTTATTGGTGTAGAAAAAAATATTATTAAATTTCCGTCTTGATCATTTTCTTTTCTCAACTAATCAGGTCTCCTCTTGCTCATTCATCCCCTTCTCTTATCATCCTGGCAGTGAAATCATTAGGATTCTTTCTGAAAATTTGAGCAAGATGGGAGGCTGTGTATCAGTACAGGTATCATGTGATCAAACATTGAATCAGGTCTGTTTCTGCTTATTTGGTGATGGAAATTACATTCACATGGCGGAGGCTAAACTCGAGTCTCTGAAGATAATTATGCAAGAACTTGAAGAAATGCGAGATGATATGTTAAGAATAGTTTCCATTAAAGAAGATAAGGGTTTGCAGCGGCTTGCTCAAGTCCAAGGATGGTTATCAAGGGTAGCAGGTATTGAGCCCCAGGTCAATGATCTGCTTAAGGCTATATCAACTGAAACTAAACGATTGTGTCTTTTTAGATATTGTTCTAACTAGTGTTTCTCAGCTGCGAATACGGTAAAAAAGTACAAAAGTATTGAAGAAGTTAAAGAGCTTCTATCTAAAGGAGGTTTTCAAGTGGTTGCAGACAAAAATCTTGTACCAAAGGTTGGGAAGAAACATATTCAAACTACAATTGGTTTGGATTCAATGGTTGAAAAGGCATGGGGGAGCCTCATAAATTCTGAACGAATAACTTTAGGTGTTTTTTGGTATAGGAGGAGTAGGGAAAACAACCCTCTTAGCTCATATCAATAACAAATTCGTTGAAGAGGTGAATGAATTTGATGTTGTAATATGGGTTGATATCTCTAAGGATTTGGAAAATGAAGGCATACAAAATCAATTTCTGGGAAGATTACGTCTTGAAAAAGAATGGGAACAAGAAGAAGAAAAGAAAGCATCTTTCATATACGATATCCTTAGCAGAAAAAAGAAATTTGTTCTGCAATTCGATGATATATGGAGCGAAGTAGATCTGAACAAGATAGGAGTTCCACCTCCAACTCAAGACAATGGATCGAAGATAGGTTTCACCACTCGTTCGAAGGAAGTTTGCAAAGACATCAAAGCTGACGATGAGCTGAAAATTGATTGTTTGTCCCGGTTCAAGCATGGGAACTGGTTAAACAAATAGTTGGAGAAGTCCCAGTAAAGCACCATGAAGATATTTCCCAACAAGTTAGAAAAGTTGCTGAGAAATGTTGTGGCTTGCCACTTGAACTTAATGTTATTGGCAAAGCCATGGCATGTAAAGAGGATGTACACGAATGGCGTGATGCTTTTAATGTTCTCAACTCGTGTAGCCACGAGTTTCCAGGTGTGGAAAAAAAATATCTTGTCGATTTTGAAGTTTAGTTATGATGGTTTAGGGGATGAAAATGCCAAATTGTGCTTCCTCTACTGTTCTTTGTTCCCTGAAGATTATGAAATATTGAAGGAGGAGTTGATAGAATATTTGATATGCAAAGGATTTATCAATGGAAACAGAGATGCAGATGGAAGTAACTACGAAAGTCATGCTATAATTGGTTTGTTAGTTCGTGCGCATCTCTTGATGGATGGAGAATTCTCAACGATAGTGAAAATGCATGATGTTATACGTGAAATGGCTCTTTCGATAGGGTCTAACTTGGGAGAAGGGGAGAAGAATATGGTCAAATCTGGCGCGCAGTTAAGTGATATACCAAAGAACATCAACTGGGAAATGGTGAGGAGGATCTCGCTGATGAGTAATCAAATTATAGAGATTATCTTGCTCTCCTCCTGACTGCCCCAACCTTTCTACACTATTACTTTGTAATAACAAATTGAAAAGTATTTCAAGTAAATTCTTTTAGTTTATATCAGCCCTTGTCATCTTGGATCTTTCAGAGAACATAATCCTTCGTGGTTGCCGGAAGAAATTTCCAGCTTGACTTCCTTGCGATACCTCAATTTATTAGTCACAGGGATAAAATCGTTACCGGTAGTTTTAAAAGGTCTGAAGAAACTAATAAGCTTGGACCTGGAGGGACTTTTAAACTTAAAGGCATTGATGGGATAGGAAGAAGCTTACCAAATCTTCAAGTGCTGAAACTATTTCATTCACGTCTTTGTATTGATGCAAGATTAATGGAAGAGCTACAACTCTTAGAGAACTTTGAAGATTTTCACAGCAACCATAGATGATCCTTTGATTTTGGAAAGTATCCAAGGAGTGGAGCTATTGGCGAGTAGTATTAGACGTCTATGTCTACGTTTAATGTCAGCAGAGGTTGTGATATTAAACACAGTAGCTTTAGGTGGCCTTCAACGCTTTTTTATTCTAAAATCCCATATCTCAGAGATAAAAATAGATTGGGAAATCAAAGAAAGATAAGAGCTTCCATGTACAGGTTCTCCAGGCTTTAAGCACCTCTCCTCTGTTTCTATAAAGGGTTTAGAAAATGCAAAGGATTTGACCTGGCTGTTTTTTTGCTTAAAATCTCAGGAATTTAACTGTAATTAATTCACAAAGCATAGAAAAAATAATAAATAGGGAGAAAGGAATGAGTATTAGCAATGTGCATCCTGGTATGAGGGTTCCTTTAATGCCCTAAACCAGTTTCTACGACCGCGGTCAATCAACTGGGACAATTCTTAAATTTTTTCCATACTTGGAATTATTTCAGCATTTTTAATTCTTTTTAAGACAAATCCGTTAAAGCATAAACTTATATTGAATAGAAAGCCGAGGTTCAGTATAACAATGAGAGTTCGCTAATAGGCTATTACATCATTATACTTAGCAATTCTACCCAATACATCCACCATCCTTCCCAACCCTTTGCCCTTGTCCCGCGGCTCATGCTTGGCTATCATCTTTACCTGCGTCCACAAAGGAGGCGTAAGCAAAATATTGCTTAGTGAGAGCGGTTAACCCGTCCCACCGAGCCAAATATATAAACGCAACAAGCAATAATCAACAGTCTAAGTATGCGAATACTACAGATGTTTAATCAAGCCGATCGTAACGTTGACCGGGCCAACTCCGCGATCCAGTCGAGTCTTACGGGCCATCACGCCCGAAGCACAATAACTGATCTGAATGCCCGCGTCTCGGTGAACAATCAGCCGATCAAACCAAGTAGAACATGGAATAGCCGGATAAGCAATCAATACGAACATTCCCTAACAAATCTAGACTAAGTGATCATGCGAGTTCAGATATAAATCTAGCCCAGGGAACACGCACTCACCTTTGCCCGTTCGGTTATGATTCTGACACCCCTTGTGCGGATGATTCAAACGGATTTCCAATCGTTGCCCACAATCGCTCTTGTGTCGCGGTTGCTGTGAGTCAATACCCGATCAAATCTCAAGTACTCTCGATGTTCTTGAATTTCACTCGAGCAAATCGCGNACCTTTGCCCGTTCGGTTATGATTCTGACACCCCTTGTGCGGATGATTCAAACGGATTTCCAATCGTTGCCCACAATCGCTCTTGTGTCGCGGTTGCTGTGAGTCAATACCCGATCAAATCTCAAGTACTCTCGATGTTCTTGAATTTCACTCGAGCAAATCGCGAAATTTCTCTTTCGAATTCTTTCTAAGTGTTTTTGCCTGATGAAAAACACTTATTGCCCGACGAAAATATTATTAATGGGCGGTTGTGCAGTTTTTGCCCATGAAACCGTCGGAAAGCAGTTCCGCGTCCCGAAACCGCTTCCCCGCACTAACACGCTGTCTGTGCGCGAGTTTTTCAGTAACCATCGGATTACAGTTTTGCCCGATACGTAACTGTTTTTGCTCGATCCGTTGGCGCCAAAACTCGAGACACGCGAGTATCAACTGAGCTTCCCGACAGTCGTAACCATCCTGTCCGAATACCGACCAACCTTGCCCGAATACCGATCAGTCTGGTCATTCAGCTCAGCTTATCGGACTAACCGACACTTAATCCCGAATTTCACGGTCTGAGCTATTTTAGCCCGATAAACACTCATTTTAGCCCGACCAGCTTCCTTTTAACTCGATGTTTCTTATTTTGACTCGGCCAACTCCCATTTGGCTCGATCCATTCCAATATTTGCCCGAGCAATTAAGTCTTACCTCGGCAAAACCCACTTTTACTCGGTAATCTTCCAGTTTTTCCCGAGCAACACGACGTTTCAGCTCCCGACCTGAATCCGCCGACCCAAACCGTCTGGTTCACGGGTGTTACAACTCTCCCCCTCTTAGCTAAGACTTGTCCTCAAGTCTTCCCTTCTTCATCGGTTTTTTCCTTAAGTTTCTTGAACCACTTAGGAAATTCTGCTTTCATTCTCGACTCTGGTTCCCAAGTTGTTTCTTCTTCACCATCACAGTCCCAAACAACTTGGATCATCCTAGTTTTCTTCCGACCATCCGGCTTAGACTTCTTTCCCACAACCCGGACTGGTCGACCTTCAACTCTTAAGTTCGGTCTTAAATCTGTTGGTGGCTCAGTCACTACCTTGTGCTGGTCGGATATGCACTTCCTGAGCTGCGATACATGGAATACATTGTGGAATGCATCCATGGATGCAGGCAAATCCAACCGGTAAGCTACCGGGCCAATTCTCTCCAAGATTTCATATGGCCCCATGTATCTCGGACTGAGCTTTGCATTCTTTGAAGCTGGGTCCTTGCCTTTATAGGTCACAGTTTTGAGATAAACCATGTCTCCCACCGAGAATTCCAACTCTTTTCTGTGCTTATCAGCATAACTCTTTTGCCTGTCCTGAGCTTCCTTCATCTTAAGCTTTAGGACCCTGATTCTCTCAGTCGTTTCCTCCACGAAATCCCGGCCAAATATGCTGCGCTCCCCCACTTGGGTCCAGCATAATGGTGTTCTACATGGTCGCCCATACAGTGCTTCGTAAGGCGACATCCCAATACTAGCTTGATAGCTATTGTTGTATGAGAACACTGCTGCGTTATTCAGCTTAGCCAACACTGCTGCGTTATCCTGCTTGCTGATCGCAAGGAAGTGTGCAGACTTAGTCAGAGTATCCACGACTACCCAGATTGCATCCTTACCATCACACATCGGCAGTCCAGTCACGAAATCCATCATGATCATGTTCCACTTCCACTCCGGAATGGGCAAACTCTGCAGCAGTCCACTTGGAACTTGGTGCTCGGCCTTAACCATCTGACAGGTCGGACACTTAGCCACCCACTTAGCCACATCCCGTTTCATTCCAACCCAGTGATAGTACCTTTTCAGGTCACGGTACATCTTTGTTGCCCCGGGATGAATGGAAAATTTGGACTTGTGTGCTTCACTGAGTATCTCTTCCCGCAGCGAAGGGACATCGGGACACAAACCCGACCATTTACCAGAATCGTCCCATTATTTGAAGACTGATACTCAGTC
>OVBI01003847.1:0-10278 GCA_900406495.1 Sisymbrium altissimum | reverse complement strand
CTATTGTGTGAATCTTGAGTCTTTGTGGAATTCGACCCCTAAGTATTACATCGATCTTTTAATTTGAGAGAGTAGCTCTATGGATAATTTGAGCTTATCACTTTGTATAGTTTATAGAGGATGGGAACACAATTGATATTCTGCCTATATATTAATCTTAACGTTATAAGCGAGAATCTTTAAATATTTGCCTAACATGTAAATCATTGGCATATAATATCATTAATCTATACTTGTTACTCGTCCCCACCATGCTTTCTACAAACCTTCATTTATGATAACTTTTTAAATTAGTGGATGAGAACATAATTGATATCCTACCTATAATATTAATCTTCCACGATGAGCAAGAATCTTTATAGTTTAGTGTAAATGTCATTTGTGATGCAGATTGTTCGTTGGACTTTGGAATTTACTATGATTTAGTTGGGCTTTTCGTTTTTAAGCCAAACTTAACCTAATCTAAAATAAGAGGAAGTAAAAAAAAAGGGTTTTCTATCATTTCTTCTTATCTTTGGTTTGGAATTTAGACAATGTTTATTTGGTTTGTCACTTCTTTGACATATTTTCTTTTTTTTGTTACGAGGTTAATTTCGCACTATTTTCCGAAGAATGCCTTTTAACTTTTGTAAAGTATATTTTAGTTCAATAAAAACTTCCTCAAAGTTGGATTGGACTAGAACGTAACGTTTTACCTAGATTTTATTTTTATCAAGTCAGTTCCAATTCCTATTTTAGACATCGACATGGGTTCCTTTCCTCTGTTTTTGCTTAATCATTTTATCTCACAAAAACAAGAGCCATCGTCTAGACGTATACTAAATAGTTTCAAAAAGTCAGCTTGTATCCAATACGAAAAACAAAACGACGTCCCAGTTCACATAAAACAAGACGAAATTACAACAGAGAGAAGTAAAACATCGGTTTATAGGTTTTGTATTATTTGTTGGACAACACATCAAAGGGTAGCCAGCAAGATAGATAGCTCATATATATAAAGACTTGATTATGCAGAGACTGCTGCTGATGCTGTGGAACTATTGAGATTGAAGTTGATGCACAGCACTTCTGTCAGATCTTCACTATGCACAGTTACAATAGCCTTATCGTAACTCTTCACAAATTAGAAGACAAAAAACAAAAAAAAGAAGCGTTAGTCCAGCTTTTACCTTCTTCTTTTTTTCCATAAAATTTTCTTTGCAAAGTCCGAATAATTACCACGAGTTCATAGTTTTGCAAAGGAACCTTAGTAAGAACTAAAACAACGTGTGAGCCAGCTCTAACAGGCCAAGAATCCACCACCTCACTGAGGTAGAACATGCGTCCATCCTCGGGTACACTTTCGCCAGTTGTAACTTCCACGATTACACTTCCTCCGTGGAAGGTTAACTCTGTCCGCGAGAAAGATTATATCCACACACACAAAAACGAAAAGAAAATATATATATATTATATATAAGTTGAAAACTGAAAAATTAAAATTTTTAAAATTGAGGGTTGAAACTTTTTCTTTTTTGGTTATTGAAACTTCGGAAGAAGATGACTAAAACAGAAAATTACGTACTTTCGTTAATGGTTACGGATACGTATATCGTCGCAGTGGTTGTGCCATCTTCCTTGGTGACATCGTCCTTCGTTACCTCCACATCAGTTACCTTACCGAAAGCATATTCGGTATTCTCTACAATATTACCAGAGATTAAGTCATGCAGGTCAACATGTTCTTTCTTTCTACAGAAACGATTCCAAATGTATATCTTTTTTGTCAAAGGAATCCAAATGTATATATTATGGTATGTCAAATCATTAGGAGTAGGTGCTTTAATTATAGAGACAGGATCCAACTACAATCTATTGATTTGATCAAATAATAAGAATATGTGTTTTGTACTATGTTATCATATTAAAACACTAACTGTGATGAAGACATATATATATAAGAGAAATTTAAGATTAACCAGTCGGTGACTTACTGTTGCAGTATTCGAACTTGATAGCGTACAAAGCAGGTAAGAAGAAGAGAGATGCGAGGAGAAGAAGCAGAGGCTTGACATGAGATATCGCCATGGATCTATGAGGCTGGTTGATTCCAAAGGGGATAATAAACTTTGGTTTGATTTTGCGAAAATGTCAGCGATACATGTTGTGCTTCCATACAGATTATATGAAAACTTCCGGTCGAAAAAAATAATAATAACTAGAACTGGTCATAATTAATCGTATATATTAATCTTCCAACGTTATAAGCGAGAATCTTTAAATATTAGCTTAGATGTATTATATACTTGCTTATTCAACCCCGCTCGCCATGCTTTCTATACAAACTTTTTTTTTTATATAGTTTATAGATTATTATGAATATGATAACTTTCTGAGCTAGTGGATGGCAACACATTTGATATCTTGCCAATATATTATTAATTAATCCTCCACGATGAGCAACGGACTTCTTTATATATTAATCAGTGTTATACAGAATGTTCGTTGGGCTATAATAGTTATACCTTCATTTTGTTGGGCTTTCGTTTTTCTTTCCCATCTTTCATTGCAGATATTCAACGGGCAAGCAAATAGCAGATCTTTTGGATCCGAGCCGAAAGAACCTGATGGTAAAAACTAAAAACAACATTGCAACTAATTAACTTGATTAAATTGTTTTTAATTAACATTGTACCAGATTAGAGAAGATGTCAAGTTCGGTATTTATGTTGTAAATCTGACTGAGGGATGAAAAACTTGAAAGATTTTTAACGATAATTAATGGTATTTTTAATAGTGTACAGACACAGACTAAAGTGTGATTCTTTGCCGATAAAACGAAAAAATGAAAAAAAAAAAAAATGTTCATTGGGCTATGGAATTACTATCATATTTAGTTGGGCTTTCATTAATAAGCCCAACCCAATACTTGCCACGTGGGGAAATAAATATCCTAGATAAAAAAAAAACTAATCCGAAACGGTCGAACAAAAACATGGGGCCCAATTTAATCTCCACCGTTAGATTTTCATCTCGCGAATCACAGAGATCAAGATGAATACATACACATGTGAAGTTGAGAAACAAATCTAGAAATTCAAATTCTCGCCACTAACGGCTCTCTCTCTCTCTCTCTCTCTCTCTCTGGCTTTCTCTCTGCCTTTCCCTTCTTCCTCGTTGCTCTGCCCTAACATTGACTCTTCCTTCATTCTAATTGGAGAATGAAGCACTTCATGATGCCAAGAAACGCAGTCTTGCGGGACATCGGAGAGCCCCAATCCCCGAACCCTAGCTTGACCAAATCGAAATCCCAAAGGAAGATGAGATCCGCGAAAGAGAACGCTCCGCCTCCGGATCCGAACTATTTGGTTTCAGATTACAAATCTTCTCCGGCGAAATGGAAGAGTCCGCTTCCTCCTCGTCCCCCGTCGACTAATCCTCTTAAACGGAAGCTCATCGCCGAAGCTTCGTCCGATAACGGAGTCGCTGGAGGAGCTTCAGATTCTGGTGTCAAGGTAGTTTTACGATTCTATTTATAGAAGGTTTCTATATATATAGAAGGTTTCTATTTACAGAAGGTTTCTATGTGAGTGTGGGAAACCTGAAATGTGATTCTATTCAACTAAGAATTGGCTAATTGTTTTTGAGTAGTTAGGTTTCTCACAAGTGAAATGAAGAGTAGTGCAAGTGAAGATGAGTGACTATTGACTGTTCAAGTTCATCTCAAGAGTTTTAGTGGCTCTCCTTGTATTGTTTATGTAGGTTATAGTGAGAATGAAGCCTCCAAGCAAAGGAGAGGAAGAGGAGATGATTGTTAAAAAGATCTCCAGCGATGCTCTCACGATAAATGAACATACTTTCACTTTCGACTCTATTGCTGACCCGGAGTCAACACAGGTAAGCATCTTAGTGTTTTCTTGACTGAGGTTGTTCGTCATTATACTATATAGATAGGCAAAGTCCTTTATGTTTTCTTGTGTTCTTTTGCAGGATGAGATCTTTCAGCTTGTTGGAGCTCCTCTTGTAGAAAACTGTCTTGCTGGATTTAACAGTTCTGTTTTTGCCTATGGACAGGTACAATTTATCATTTTTTCAGTGTGTTTCTTTGGGATTGAATTGTAAGTTCTTAACTAAGATGATTGTGATTTGAACTTCAGACTGGTAGTGGGAAGACGTATACCATGTGGGGTCCTGCAAATGGATTGTTGGAAGAGCATTTGAGTGGTGACCAAAGAGGTTTGACTCCACGTGTATTTGAATTGCTCTTCTCCCGTATCAGTGAGGTGATGATTGGTGTTGTTTACTTTTTTTTTCCAGTCTGTTTTCATCTTGTGGAAGAGGCAGGACATTCAAAAGTTGATTTTTTTTTTTTTTGGTTTGCAGGAGCAAGTGAAGCACGCTGATAGGCAGCTCAGTTACCAGTGCCGCTGTTCTTTTCTCGAGGTTTGATGAGTGAATGCTACTTTAGTTTGTTGGTGTGTTTGATGTTTTCGTTTATTTTTAAAAGCTTTGTACTAATAGTTCTCTTTCCCATCTGTCATTGCAGATATACAACGAGCAAATAACAGATCTTTTGGATCCAAGCCAAAAGAACCTGATGGTAAAAAAGAACTTGCAACTTTAACTTGATTTAGTTACATTTTGAATAAAAAGAGCCTGTGTTCATTATATTAATTGATACCAGATTAGAGAAGATGTCGTCAAGTCAGGTGTTTATGTTGAAAACCTGACAGAGGGAAACGTGAAAAACATGAAGGATTTGTCAAAGCTTCTGATTAAGGTTTGTTGTACCCTCTCATTTCATGTTCCTCTTTGGAAATTAATCACTTTCCTTTCTAAAAGATTTCTAGCGTGATTGCTCAAAACGTACGCATACACTTGGGGTCTTCTAGCTTTCATACCATTGTTAACTTTTAAGAGATTGGTACTTTATTATGAAAGACTGCTTATTGAACTTCGACGTTTCAGCTTTGTGAGCAATGCTATGTAATATAATGTCAAAAAGAACATGACTACAAAATATCCTTATGAGTATATAGACAGTCTGAGATACTTTGTTGCTTTGAAATGAGTATTTCCAATAGTAATGCTTGCGTTGAATTTGGTGCAGGGCTTGGGAAACAGACGGACTGGTTCAACAAGTGTAAATGCAGAGAGTTCAAGGTCGCATTGTGTGTTTACCTGTGTTGTTGAATCCCACTGCAAGGTGAGCTGTTCTCCTTTATCAAAATTTTCATATTTATTGGGTGACTCTTCAAGATTTTTTAAGGATAGGCAATGAAGCTGAGATAGATGTTTACTAGTGTAGCAGTTATTTTGTTCATTGTTTATTTTAATGTTATGTGAATCGATATCTAACAGCATTTTAATGTAACAGAGTGTTGCAGATGGTTTAAGCAGCTTCAAAACAAGTAGAATAAATCTTGTTGATCTTGCTGGTTCCGAAAGACAAAAATCAACTGGTGCAGCAGGAGAACGTTTGAAGGAAGCTGGGAGTATCAATCGATCACTTTCTCAACTCGGGTAAGATCAGAATAATATTGTTGAATCTGGACCTGGTGCGTGTTGATTGTTTCCAGTTAATATTGCATTTTGTTTAGGAGACTATGTTTGATGCTGTACAGCTGTAGCATATTTGAATCTGCGTTTGCATAACAATGAATAAAACTAAGGAAAAAGGAACACAAATTGAAAATGGTGGTCGTGGTTACTGACTTCTATGTCATATCCCTTTTATTGACATGTGATGCTGGGTGTGAAACTAAGAGCGTAGATAAAAGCTAACCATACGAGTTTTTACATGCAGGAATTTGATCAACATTCTCGCAGAAATTTCACAAACAGGGAAGCAAAGGCATATACCCTACAGAGATTCCAGGCTGACATTTCTACTGCAAGAGTCTCTTGGTGGGAATGCAAAACTAGCTATGGTTTGTGCAGTATCTCCCTCGCAAAGGTATATCAAGAACCTGAATTTCACTTTCTGAAGTTATGTTATCCTCCACTTTTCTGCAAACTTAAATTGTATAATAAATTGCAGTTGTAGAAGTGAAACTTTCAGCACCTTGAGATTTGCTCAGCGTGCAAAGGCGATTCAGAACAAGGCCGTTGTCAATGAAGTGATGCAGGATGATGTAAATTTCTTGCGGGAAGTGATACGCCAGCTGAGGGTATACATTCTTTTGATTACCTCATAAAATATACATACATGTATACAAATGTATTGTAACTTATAATGTAAACTATGCAGGAGGAACTGCAAAGGGTGAAGAACAATGGAAACAACCCAACCAACCCAAATCCAGCTTATACCACTTCCTGGAATGCACGTAGAAGTATGAGTTTATTAAGAAGCTTTGGCCTGAGTCATCCAAAGTCATCAGCCGATGGAGATGATGATGGAGATACTGAGATGGAAATTGATGAGGAGGCTGTTGAGAGGCTTTGTGCTCAAATAGGCTTGCAGTCATCTCCACCTGCTGAGGAGAACAATCAGGACATGAACAGAGTAGAGAATATAAATTCATCCTTACAAACTGTGGCCCTGAAGGATGAAAATCACCACAACTCCCACCTTCAATCATCTGATGGCCAATCTACAGGAAAGCAGTTTACTGAAGATACAGATGTTAACATGGAGGATGCAAGTTGCCAAACTGAGAACGATGGGGAAGCAACTATTGATTTTGGGTTAGCTGTGGCAGAAACTGGCATCACAACAGTCGTGCAGACTATGGATCATGGTTCCAGTGTACAGCCTCCTTTGTTAACCAATTCTGCTGGTTCTTGTATTAGTGACACAAACCAAGAAAATTCACCTAGCAAGGCTGAGAATGTTCCATCATGCGAAGACTTGGTTCCCGGGGCTCTTGTTTCTGCGATTGCATCAGTCGCTGATGCTTCAGATGATACAGAACACTTCTCAGTAAATCCTGTGTTACCTTGTCTCAGCATAGATCCAGTAAATGCTTCTCCTGGACTAACTCCCACTGAGAGCGTGTCTCCTAGGATTAGAATTAGCAGGAAAAGCTTGAGGACATCATCAATGTCCACTGCATCACAAAAGGATATTGAGAGGGCAAACCAAGTAACTACAGAAACTGCGGAACCTTCTTCGGCTATGTCTACAGAGATGTTAAACCTACCGAGTGCTTTGTCTACACAGAAAAGTGGAGCTTTTCCAGTGCCCACTAACCAATTGGCGGCTAGCCTCCACAGAGGCATGAAAATTCTTGACTCTTATCGCCAGAGTACTGCTCAGAGACGATCAACATTTGGGTTTTCTTACAAAGCTCTAGACTGCAGACCTTCAACAGTTTTAAGTAAGGCTGATGTAGGTGTGCAAACTTATCCCGAAGCTGATAGAATAGCGGAAGAGAATCCAAAACAAGTACTGTGCAGTAAATGCAAATGCATAGCAGAAGGTGATCCCCAAGAAACAAGTGACATTTCAAATCTTCAGCTAATACCTGTTGATCTTCAGTTAGTACCTGTTGACAACTCAGAAGTTTCAGAAAAGTCCATTTTCCAAGTTCCTAAGGTAAGGATTTCATTTACAGTAGTCTTTTTTTTCGTTCTGCATGTGTATAGCGTTATAATGGAAAAGTTTACTGCACCATACAGGCAGTGGAAAAGGTTCTAGCAGGGTCTATCCGAAGAGAAATGGCTCTGGAAGAGTTCTGCACTAAGCAAGCCTCTGAAATATCACAGCTTAATCGACTGGTATGATTCTAGCTAATTTTTTTGGTTTTGTTAGGTTAGTTCTCCACCTTCTACATATTAATAGAACCTTTCTAATTCTCTCTGGAAAATTGAACAGGTGCAACAATACAAACACGAGAGAGAGTGCAATGCCATCATAGGTCAAACCAGGGAGGACAAGATCGTTCGCCTTGAAAGCCTCATGGATGGCGTGTTATCTAAAGATGATTTCCTGGATGAAGAATTTGCATCGCTCATGCATGAGCATAAGGTAATGTTTTGGTTTTCCATTACTTAGGTTATTAATGACTCGATGCAGAAATGTTTCCTTACATATATAATTTCTGCAGCTTCTGAAGGACATGTATGAGAACCACCCTGAAGTATTGCAGACGAGGATTGAGTTGAGAAGAGCGCAAGAAGAGCTCGAAAGCTTCAAGAACTTCTATGGTGAAATGGGAGAAAGAGAAGTATTATTGGAAGAGATTCATGATTTAAAGGCGCAGCTACAATGTTATACTGACACTTCTCTTACATCATCTCGGAAAAGAGGTTCCCTGCTTAAGCCGACATACACTAGTAGTGACCCTAATCAGGCTCCACCACTTGATGCCATTCCTGAGTCAATGGACGAGAGTCCTGAGAAGAGATTAGAACAGGAAAGACTTCGTTGGACTGAAGCAGAGAGCAACTGGATCTCTCTAGCTGAGGAATTAAGAAATGAGGTAGATACCAAAAGGAAGCTAATGGAAAAGCAGAAACGTGAACTGGATACCGAGAAAAGATGTACAGAAGAATTGACGGAAGCAATGCAGATGGCGATGCAGGGGCATGCAAGGATGATTGAACAATACGCAGATCTGGAAGAGAAACATATACAATTGCTTGCAAGGCACAGGAGGATCCGAGAAGGAATAGACGATGTTAAGAAAGCAGCAGCGAGAGCAGGAGTTAAGGGAGCAGAGTCGAGATTCATAAACGCACTCGCAGCAGAAATCTCAGCTTTGAAAGTGCAAAGAGAGAAAGAGGCTCAATACTTCAGAGATGAGATTAAGAGTCTCCAGTCACAGCTAAGAGATACAGCTGAAGCTGTTGAAGCGGCAGGAGAGTTGCTTGTTCGACTTAAGGAAGCTGAAGAAGGATTGAAAATTGCAAAGGTACATTTCTAAAAAACGTTTACAATCTCAAAGCATATCTGCAATTTTTGTTATCAATACTATCATATGACTGTTACTTAAGTTACCTTTTTGTCTTGTTGTATTCGCAGAAACGGGCCATGGATGCAGAGTATGAAGCATCAGAAGCGTATAAACAGGTTAATAAAATGAAGAGGAAACAAGAAACCGGAATCAGCACTCTTAACCAACAACAACACATTGCAGAGTCACATAATCACATAGAATCTTTGCAAGATTCTTTTAATGGCGATGTTGTGGCTAAATATGATGAGCCAGTGGAACCATCAGCAAGTTCAGGAGATCAGCAATGGAGAGAAGAGTTCGAACCATTTTACAAGAAAGACGAAGAGTTGGCAAAGCTCGCCGAACCTTCTTGGTTCTCGGGGTATGACCGATGCAACATATAGTTTCGTTTCCACAACATGTTGTTTTCTTGTAATGTGTATAGGAAACATAAACAAAAAAATGTGAGACATTGTTGGGGTCTGATCTGATTCTGTGAGATATAGTTTCTAAAATTTGCAAACTTCTCATTGTATTTCTTATATCTTATAAATCTCATTTTACATTTTATACATTTTTGTACTCATCCATCTCGCAGACCGAGAGATGTCTTTGTTAAATTCTTTGTAAGAGAATTTCATCTATCAGAAGTAATAGAGATAATAGCTCTGTAAGAAAAACTATTGCAATGGAAAGGACTAAAGCGAGGTTTCGGAAGTTTAACTTGTCGTATAAAAGAATACATATAATGAAAAACAAATTTCTGAAACGAAATGTTGCTAACTTTCAATTCTTATATATATAGTGCTAGTGATGGAAACTTCAGTTTCAAATAATTCTCTTTTTATTTTCTCAGTTTGCAAATGCTGAAAGTTAGAGTGAAATGGAACATCCGAACATATATATTACTTCAGATTTCAGATGATATACTACTTAAGATGGCTTCATCAATTCACGACATTGTTTTCCAAAATGCGTAAATAGTAGGTTGTAAACTTTCATCAACTCGCTCACTGAGTTATCAAAACACGTTAGTTACACAACACAATCCGTAATTTGGGCTTGATTGGTTCACCCGCTATCATCCGCAAACGCAGCTTTTGCGGATGATAGCGGTTATCAGCGTTTTATAACAATCACAGAAAACGCATTTTATCGTTTTGTATCGCTCCAAATCGCTCAAATTCAAAAGCTGCTTTCCGCTAACGTTTGCGGTTACGGGCGGTTGTGGATGGATAATAAAAAAATGAAAAATGAAAAATTAATTTTANAAAATTGATTTAAAATAATATAAAATATATATAAAATAAGTCAGTTAATAAAAAAAATTTAGTAAATTAAAAATTTTAAAATTAACTATTAAATATATGAAATATATGAATAAATTTAATATTTTCTATTGATTATTCACTAAACA
>OVBI01003845.1:0-10312 GCA_900406495.1 Sisymbrium altissimum | reverse complement strand
TTTTTATTTAATTAAAATGTATTAATTTTAAGTATGTTTTATTAGAAATGTGTTAATCTATGTTTTTGTTTAATAAAAATGTATTTTATTTTTAAAATATATTAAATTTTTTAAAAAAAAGATTGGTTAAGAGACCTATATGGGTATACACCAATAAAGGATAGAAAAAAAATGAGTTTCATCTAAATCTCAAAATTTTAATTAATTCATAAAATAATTATAAGAAACCCATAAGGGTATATACCAATAATCATGCCCTAATCACATAAACTTTTAGTATTCCACTTTATTATTTTATTTTTAAATTACAGTGGAGTTTCACCTCCTACAAACTTCGAAGCATAAAGAAGAAAAAAGTAACGTGGATGTCTCCTGTAAGAGAGGAGCATAAATCCACCATTTTATTTGCAAAAACGTTTTAAAAAAGGGAAAAGGAGACATAGTTTAATAACGTAGTATTGCTGGTACTTTGCGTTAGACCATCTTATGCGTCTGGGTCTTTTGTGTTTGCTGATGCTTCTTCAACTTCATCTTCTTCTTCTTTCACATCTTCACCTCCTTGTAGTGTTTTATGCTCTGATTAAGATCGAACCTGTTACGATCCGCAAAGCTAAAGAATCTAATCCATCAAAGTGAATCCGAATCAAGCAAGAAATAAAGAACACAAGAGGAATTATTGGTAACCCTGAGTTCACCCAAATTAGATGTGGATTAGCTACATCTCAGGGGAGAGAATTTAGGTCCTCAGCCATTCACTATAATCAATGAGGTTACAGAGTTCACCGGAGGTTAAGCTCACCCTTCCCTCTCTCTCTCACTAACCGGAGATACAAGTAGAACAGCGGAAGAAGAAGAAGAAGATGAATCCTAAACTAAGATACAGAGAAACTCCATCTCTCTCTCTAGCTCTCTCTCACCAACCCAATCTCACTCTCTCTCACCTCTCCGTCTCTCTGCAATTCTGTTACGGAACTCTCGTCGAAGAAGACGACGATATGTTCTTGAGCTGAAAGCTTTTGACTTCACTTCGATTAAACGCAAAATCACCATCACCTATTTCTCACATGACAACTTAAGCTTGAGGCAACCTTCTTTTGGAATGAGAGTCTTTATGATACTTGACATACTCTTAAGATAGATCGAATGACACCTTTACTAATCACGGATATGTCACAACTGTAATTCCTCCTCCTGCGACATGTCTTTCAACAACGGATATATAAAACGCTGGATTTCGTTTCGAGTCATATATGTTCGGTTAATTTTATTAGGCCACTAGGCCCAAACGGAAATTGATAAAAGAAATGGACTTAAATGAAATCCTTAAAATTAAATGAAGAGAGTGTGTTTTTTGTCCCACATCGAAAATGGAGGATAAATTTAGAGTATATATATAGAAACACTCATTTCCAAGTTTAAAAAATTCAATAGAGACGATAGGTGCACCCACGTGCGCCCGCCGCCGGCTTGGGTCGGCTGGGCTCTACGGAATGTGGGCTTTGTCCACAATAAGATATATTCTTTTTGGGCCAAATTCATATTACAGTTTTGGCTCATTCCCTTGAAAAAAAACACGCAGTTTTGTTTAAAACGACACGCAATCTCTCTCTTTGCACGGATAACATTTTGAACGAGTCAAGAGACCGAGTTTTGGGGAGAGATTTACTTAACAGTTCAACTTCCCGAAACAGACGCCACGTGCGCACGTGCAGCTCCTTTAGCGGACTGCAATTCTCACCTCTTCTACTATAAATAAAGCCTCTTTTCCTCACAGTTTCTTAACCAATTCACGATAACAAATCCTCCTCTCTCTCTCTCGTCTTCCTGTCTATCGTAAGTATTCCGAGAATATATCGTAGATAATAATTAGTTCGTAGATTCCATCTTCGAGTGTTGCGAAACGGTCTCAGCTATGTTGTATCCTGGGACTCAAAAATTGTACAGTACCATCACACTTACGGGCGATTTATTTGAGTTAAGGAAAGAGATATCATATCTCGTCTCACGGTTTGTTTTATTATCGCTTTCCTTTATATGTTTCGTTTAATATCGTTTGTGTAATTATCGTTTATATTAATCATCTCATCGTAATTTTCTCAATTGCTTTTACTGGTCCTACACAAAGAACACAAAGTCTGTAGACTTGTGAAATCATTGTACGGACTCAAGCAAGCTTCAAAGCAATGGCATGAAAAATTTGACAGTGTAATAATGTCAAATGGTTTCAGCATAAATGAATGTGATAAGTGCCTTTATTACAAAAGTACGACACATGGGTATATTTTGTTGTGTTTGTATGTTGATGATATGCTCATTCTTGGAAGCAACAAAGACATAGTCAATCAAACAAAAAACATGCTTAGAAGCAAGTTTGATATGAAAGATATGGGATTAGCAGATGTAATTCTAGGGATTAAAATCATTAGAACCTCTAGAGGATACATATTGACTCAATCTCATTATGCTGAAAAGGTACTTGAGAGATTCAAAGCTTACTCAAATGGTACAGCAAAAACTCATGTAGACCCTTTTCTCCACTTGAAAAAGAACAAGAAGGGTGAATCAGTGTCACAACTGGAGTATGCTAGAGTAATTGGAAGTCTAATGTACTTAACAAATTGTACTAGACCTGACTTAGCACATGCAGTCAATGTACCGAGTCGCTATACAAGTCATCCAGGACATATACATTGGAAAGGCATAACAAGAGTATTCTTTGTTATACCAAATATTATGGTCTACACTATGAGAAAGAACCAGCAGTTTTAGAAGGATACAGTGATGCTAACTGGATTTCCGATTCTAAGAACTCAAAATCTACTAGTGGATATGTCTTTATGCTAGCAGGTGCAGCAGTGTCCTGGAGATCCGGCAAACAAACTCTATTAGCTAGATCTACGATGGAATCTGAGTTTATAGCACTTGATAAAGCCGGAGAAAAAGCAGAATGGCTTCGGAATTGGATAGAAGATATTCAAATGTGTGAGAAACCAGTGCCAGCATTACGTGTACACTGTGATAACCAAGCGGCTATCGCTCGGGCACTGAATAATCTCTATAATGGAAAATCTCGCCATATCGGAAGGCGACATAAAACCATTAGACATTTGATCTCAACTGGTGTGATCACCATTGATTATGTAAAGTCAGCTGACAATTTATCAGATCCATTTACAAAGGGATTGAATCAAGATCTAGTGTTAAAATCATCAAGAGGAATGGGTTTAAAGCCTGTTAATTAAAATGATGTTTGGTGGGAACCCAACTTATGTGATTGGAGATCCCAAGATCTAAGTTCAAGGGGACAACTAAATCAAACTGAATTTAGTAAGAGTACTGTGAGAATATTTTTCTCTACCCAGTTCCTAAGATGATAAAACAGTGGTACCTGTATGAAATAAGGCTAAGCAATGGCTTTTAATGATTCCATAGCTTTGTAATAAATGTGGAGTATTACAGGATATTTCTTGAAATACAAGTTAAAGGCAGATCACCTAATAAGTGTGAAATAGGGCCGTTTCTAGGAGAATGAAAGTAAGGCTATATTCTCCAAGTTCACTCATGAATAACTAGGCAAGTTCAAGGCCAAAGTGAACACAATATGAGAACTTAGTTCTACGAGAAATGAAGCTGGGTTATAGCTGTTATCTCGGTTTACATCAAAATCTGGGTGGTTCAAGACATCATGTTCACCTCCCGGCCAAGTAAATCCGACAGATATTAACAATGAGTGGTTCAAAGCTGAAAAATGCTACATACTCAGACACAGTCAATTTCGCATATATTCTCAGAAAGCCAGTCTGTCTAGTAAAGTCTAGGTAATCAAGCAAGTCTGCAAATTATATCGAGTCTGCTTAGTCTTCGTATGGTTAGAGTTATTTCTATTCATGTGAGGGATTGTTGGGTCAATTTTATTGGGCCACTAGGTCCAAACGGAAATTGATAAAAGTGAAAATAAATGGGCTTAAGTGAAACCCTTAAGATTAAATGAGGAGAATGTGTTTTTTGTCCCACATCGGAAATGGGGGATAAATTTGGAGTGTTTATATATAGAAACACTCATTTCCATGTTTAAAAGATGCAAGAGAAAGGATAGGTGCACCCACGCGCACGCGCCGCCGCCGGCGGCCGGCTGGGCAGGGCTGGGCCTGGCCTGGGCTGGGCCTGGGCTCTGTGGAATGTGGGCTTTGCCCACAAAAAGATATATTCTTTTTGGGCCAAATTCGTATTACAGTTTTGGCTCATTCCTTTGAAAAACAACACACAGTTTTTCTTAAAACGACACGCAATCTCTCTCTTTGCACGGATAATATGTTGAACGAGTCAAGAAACCGAGTCTCGGGGAGAGATTTACTCAACAGTTCAACCTTCCGAAACAGACACCACGTGCGCACGTGCAGCTCCTTTAGCGGAGTGCAACTCTCACCTCTTCGACTATAAATAGAGCCTCTTTTCCTGAAAGTTTCTTAACCAATTCACGATAACAAATCCTCCTCTCTCTCTCGTCTTCCTGTCTATCATAAGTATTCCGAGAATATATCGTAGATAATAATAAGTTCGTAGATTCCGTCTTCGAGTGTTGCGAAATGGTCTCAGCTGTGTTGTATCCTGGGACTCAAAAATCATACAGTACCGTCACACTTATGGGAGATTTATTTGAGTTAAGAAAAGAGATATCAAATCTCGCCTCACGGTTTGTTTTATTATCACTTTTCTTTATATGTTTCGTTTAATATCGTTTGTGCAATTATCGTTTATATTATTCATCTCATCGCAATTTTCTCAATCGATTTTAGTGGTCCTACAATATATCCCTAAACCGGTGCCCGATAAAACAATTTCATCTTTAAGTATTGTGATTCAAACTTCTTTACTAGCATACTTTGTATGAATCGCATTATCTGCAATGCCATTTTTCCTGCCAAAAGCGTCGTTAATCATGATATTGTAAGTGTTGTACCTCAGCCGATATCCTTGAACATCTTCAGAGTTAACTCTGTCAATCTTCATGTACCCCTCAGTAGTGCTAGAAACACCAATAGTCTGAGACTCATCATGGTTAATGTCAAACGACCTACCATCAATGTTTACGTGGACGCGCTTACAAGAAATATTGTGAACACTCTTTAGAAATGGAGCCATCTTTAGTATAGGGATTTTTAAAATATATATATATAAAAGTTTGGGTCGAGGTATTATTTCAAATATGTTGGTGTGAGAGATAATGAAGAAAACTATCTCCTTAAATAGATTTCTCATTTTGATCAAACGGCTCAAAATTTACACACTTGGCATGTTAGATGCACATCAACCCAACAAGTTGTTGGCAAACAACACTAAGATTACGAATTTATGTATATCATTATAATACATCCTTAATCATACTCCTCTCGTAATGTCATGTTGTATATTAATCTACATACATTACAAGAAAAAACACGAAAGGCGACGGCAAATGTTGTCAATAATGCATCGGCTATGTTAGTTTGCGAGAAATTGGTGATGAAAACGTGGTTGTCGTCTTTGGTTTCTCGCTATTTCGCCATTCTCGGTTTGCTGTCGGGAGTTAGCGAGGGAGAAAGTCGTAGGAATTATTCTCGGGATAAATAGTCGAAAAATATCGGTAACTTCGTGAGGGACGATGCCGTCAGAAAATCATCGGAAAAGGTGCGGGAGAACGTGGGTATAATTTATCACAGAATCATCGGAATCGTAGCGAGTAAACTCCGATGAAAACAGAGGATGCAAAAAGTTGGCGGAAAGGCATCGTCATTTAATCGGGAAACAACATCGCATTTCCGAGGCCGTGTAGTAGAGGTAGGCGTCGGTTAATTGTCTGAGACATGGTTATTATTTCCGACTAGTAACTGTCGGAACAGAGAAGATGGCCACCGGTAAAATACCAAAATATACCGAGAAATTGAAAAGAGTAGTTTATACAATGAAAATGTAATTGCTTTAAAGAGTAGTTTTGATTACAACAGCAGAGAGGAGTTCAAAAGGAGAGCCGAGTTAAGATGATACATAAACTGAATAGGTAGAGTAAAAAGAAATCAGCTTGGACAAATAAAGACCAATAAGTTCCTAATATATGCAGTGGAGCATCAGAAAAAATGGAACATTAACCGAGCAACCGGATGCAATAAAATAAAGGAAATATATAACAACTAATCTTCCACCTCCCATTTCTTCCTCATAACAAGGTTGTTATTCAAGCGCCAGGGCAGTGTTCTTGTTACCGGTGGAGGATCGAGAAGGGGGTCCATGGTTTGGGAACATCTCCTGCATCACTCTGCTCCAGTAAACCGCATCTTGAACTTGAGAGGAGAGGTCAACTATCTTTGTTGTTGCTTCGAGAAGTTCCTTATGTGTGTCAAGATACATTTGCTCGTAGTCCAAACCAATTGTAGGATCGATTCGGGCAGGTTCATCATCACTGTCCATCTTCCCAAATCCATACCGGTTCCCTTTTTTTTAGTTCCACCTCCTTGAAAAGCAACAACGATGAAGTAAAAGAGAAAGTACATTAGATCGAAATTTTCGAACACAACAATTGTATTTTCAAATAGCATGAAGTAAAACACAAATTACAATAAAGAAATCTAAGAGAAGACAAAAATTGTATTGGCAAATACTATGAAGTAAAACAGAAGCTACCATAAAGAAATGTAACCGAACACAACAATTGTATAAGCAAATAACATGAACTAAAACACAAAGTACAATAAAGAAATCTAAGCGAAGACAACAATTGTAATAGCAAATACTATGAAGTTGCATGAAGACATGAGAATCATGGTTTTTCATTCCATATAGTTTCCCACTATGCTCATCAACACAATTAGCTAGATTTCCAACATACCCATCGGGGAACTTCATGTCATCAACAATCCATTGGAAAAATTTGGTCCTTACACTTGCATCCAATCTGAAAATGGGAACTGGAGCTTATCCATCATGTGCAACCCTTCTCTTGCACATATAGCAGGGAGATCTAAACGAGACTTGATGTGATCTTTAGTCTTCCCTTGGACATTCAAAACTGTATTAATGATGTTCTCGAAAAAGTTTTTCTCAATATGCATAACATCCAGATTATGTCTCAGAAGATGATATTCCCAATATGGCAAATCCCAGAAAATACTCTTATTATGCCAATTATGGAATACACCGTAGCCACCAACTTTCTCATCTCTATTACCTCCGCATACAACTGTACTTTCAACATCAAAATCTTGGAATTTCCTAACTATAGCTGATCCCGGATATTCTAGTGGTGGATCTTCCTCTACAACGCGATTTTTCCGGAATAGCGTCCGATTACGTCTATATGGGTGTGAATGTGGTAAAAATCGCCTATGACAATCAAACCAAGAAGTCTTCTGCCCGTGTTTCAACTGAAATGCATCTGAATCATCTAGACAATACGGACATGCAAGTCTTCCATGGGTGGTCCATCCAGACAACATCCCGTAAGCTGGAAAATCGCTGATTGTCCACATTAAAACAGCTTTCATATTGAAATTATTTTTTAACGACATATCATATGTCAATACCCCTTCAAACCATATCATCTTCAGCTCTTGAATAAGAGGTTGCAAGAACAAATCAAGTGACCTACGAGGGTGATCAGGTCCAGGGACAAGTATGGAAAGAAAGAGAAATTCTCTTTTCATACAAAGCGCAGGGGGAAGATTATAAGGGGTAAGAATCACTGGCCATAATGAATATTTGCGGCCAGATTTACCAAATGGGTTAAAACCGTCAGTGCACAAACCTAAGTACACATTCCGTGCTTCATCACCAAACCCAGGGTAAACATTTAGAAAATGCTTCCATGCTTCTGCATCAGACGGATGTGAAATCTCCCCTGTGAATTCATGTTCCGCATGCCATCGCATTGCTGCTGCGGTCCTCAGAGAAAGGTAAAGCCTTTTCACCCTATCAGTGATTGGCAAATACCACATTCGTTGGAAATGGATTTTAGTTTTTCAAAATGATTCCATAAAGCGTTGCTTCCCACAAAACTTGCAGACTTCTAAATTGATGTCTTCTCCCCAAAATATCATGTAATTCTCACTGCACACATCAATCATTTCGTATGGTAGACCAAGCCCTGAAACCAATTTCTGAATAGCATAATATGAACCTGGTGCAATATTATCAGCTGGCATATAATCTTTTACAAAATCCGCTATCGCATCTACACAATCTTCAGCCAAATTCCATTCAGTTTTGATACTCATCAACCTAGTTGCAGCAGATAACGGTGACTGGCCATCTTTGCATCCAGCATATATCGGAATCTTAGAAGCTTCTAACATTTCATAAAACCTCGTAGCTTCTACATTTGGTTCTTCAGTACTAATCCCAGCTTGGAATGTTCCACAATAAGCATCAGTCACCATTTGAACTACACTATCCGGTTCTTCAATCACATAATTATTTCCGTTTCCACCCATATTATCAACTCTTGCATCAACATAATCACTCCTATTTGCATGACTACTACTAGCAAATCCTCCTAATTCTTCTCCATGCGAAAGTCAGATATAATATCCCGGTGTAAATCATTTCCGAAAAAGATGAGTCCACACTCTTTCTATATTAATCAATTTCTCATTCCGACATTTGTAACAAGAACATAGCATTTTACCTTGTTGTCGGGTGAATTCGTTTCTTGAACAAAATTCCATAAACTGTGTAAGACCAATCTTGTATTCTTCATTTATTTCTCCTGTGCTTTCATCTAAGCGATTATACATCCATTGACGAATTGTATAAATCTCATGGGCCATTTTTTTTCCTCCTCTTGCTACTCACGCTGAAGGTTTCTCTCAAACTCCCCACGTACCCATCAGTCACTTCCACAACCACCCACCTTCTGGTACCCGGACACAAACTTCCGTTGCCGTAATTCCGTCACAAACTCTCCAACATGAACACGCCAATTATCTTCTTCTCCCTTTCGTCATCCCTCCTAAACCTGTGAAAACTCCATCTTCACCTACACGAAATCCTCTGTTCTTCTCCTCTCGCAGTTTCACTCTCTCTATTCTTCTTTACTATAACATAACCGCTTTTTCACCACAAACTCCCAGTTTCTATTTTCAATACTGAATAAATGTTCCTTCCAAAACTCCCTTCACAGCTTCGACATTTCTTCCTCCCCTTTACTCTCTTCACACCTACCGCAATTAATTCAGTCAACAACAATTTTTTTCCTCTCGTTACAGTTGCTATTTTAAAACGACATCGTCTTCATCATTTCTGGCTAAACCGGAAATTTAAATTCTCGGTTTCGTTTTCAAATGGTTTACTACAATGCTATTTCGCTTGAACCGGGTTTCCTTCTTCGATTTCCGGGTTATCTTCCGACAATTTCAAGACGACATAACAGTTCCCCGGTTATATTCCTTTCCCGATAAAAGTCCGACAGACGACACCGACATTGTAGTGACAATTACATTTCGTCGGTAAATTTATCACTCTCCCATTAGTTTCCGACGATTACTTCCGACTTCTCCCCGACTATTTCGTTCTCTCGGCCTTTTCCAACAACAATGCCATAATAACTTTCTTTCCTCATAAATATGTCGGAAGTCTCTCGATTTGTTTCCGACGCTGACTGCTCTCGGTCCTCTTTCTTACTATTTGACCATGTTTCTTGTAGTGATATACATATTTAAATGGACAGCACATCTATTAATAAAGGTATATGAACAGCACATCTATTCACATCTCTATATAAATATATATATATATATATATATATATATATATATGTATATTTTAATAATAATCGAAATTACTACAATTATGGTTACGAGAAAATTTTTATTAAATAAAAATAATTCGAGAACTTCTTGTGTGAAACGAAGAATTTGATGGCTCTTTATGAAAAGGACTCGAATTTGGTGCCATATGAACGAACTTGACATAAAACGAGAACTTATGGTTTTCAGCTTTTTGGATCAAGAATAAAAGAATAAGAAAAGAGAAATAAATGTAAGTAGAACTCTATTGTTTAGTCTTCTTTAGTGAATGTTGTGCTCATTCTTGCGCTTGTTTTAAATAGCTTGAAATAGGGCTGGGCAAAATATCCGAACCCGAAAATCCGAACCGAACCCAATCCGAAAAAATGGAACCGAACCGAACCTGGAATCGATAAAATACCCAAATGGATCTAAAATTTCGGTATTTCAAAACCCGAATCCGAACCCGGACCGAACCGAGAACCAAACGAGTACCCGAAATATCCGAAATATAAATATTTTTCTAAAATCATTATTTATGTAAATGTTTAAAATCA
>OVBI01003844.1:0-10319 GCA_900406495.1 Sisymbrium altissimum | reverse complement strand
CACCGGTGGTTGGTCGTCGGATAATTCAACAACAACTAACCACTGGGCAAAACACTGCTTTGACTTGGTGGAGAGAAAAGAGAAGAGATCGGGCTCCTTATATAGGGGAGGAAGGGAGAACTGAAACTTAAAAGTTTCCAATGTGGGACATTTTAAAATAGGATCTTAGGCTTTTTATCTTATCTTGGCTGAATTAATCCAAAACAATAATTAAAAAGACATAGGCTGGGTTAGGGAATTTGGGTCGTTACAATATTGCTGCTGCTTCAGGTTACAAATGTATAACGGTGTGAATCATTTATTAAATTTTGTCATAGTTCTTTCATTTCTTTTGCTGTATCGTTTCTGACAAACCCTATGAAACTAAAACCCTGAAACAGTTGTCAGGAAAACTTTGTTGAAGTTGAGTGTTCCAAAGAACGTTAATGAAAGTTTAAGCGTGAATAATAACATTTTTTCCATAATTCTTTCATATCTTTTATTAGTAGCTTTCTCATAAACCCATTTCTGGTGTTCTAAAAGCCAAGGTCATGTTTTTTTTAAATCACGTTATTAAAATTCAAACATCCTTGGTACAAAACACATCCGTTAATGCTCCTCAAGTGTGTTCAAGTAAGATACGCCACAAAACAAATGAATGAACAATACAAACCACCCGTTATATAGAGATTCAACATCTTCACTGATTCTTTCTTTTTTACACTCAAACAGACAAGAAACTGCAATTCAAACAAATGCCTAAACCCTATTATATAAACTACAGTACAAAAACCTCTTACGGATTACTTAGTTAGGACTTGTCTCTGTTCTGTCGTCTGGGCCAGCAAGCGTCACCTGCAAACACATCAGTTTCATACTCAGAGTCAACCAACACCTCTGCTACTAAAGCATATAGTTTCTAACTCAATCTTTCTTGTTATTCTTACATTGCAATCACAAGCGAATCTGCGTGCAAGCATGATCGCAGCGTTTCTTTCTCTCTCAGACTCAAAAGCTACCACAAAGGACACTCCTTTCTTCGCCTGCCAATACACTGCCTGAGCTGCCGCGTTCCCACCTCCTCTCACTCCACATAGCTACTCAATACAGATACAAAGATTATGACTTGAAGGTCCCTAAAAAGATGACGCTTTAAGGGCGAAAAAAGGAGTAGAGACGAGCATCGCTTACCTGCATTGCACTAGAGTAATACTCTTTTGCAATCACCGTCTTTCCCTTGCAAAGTTTTATCCTCATTTTACCAACGTGAAATAAGTGGATAGATTCTGATGTGTGGTCTTCCCCACTCATCTGAGTCACAACTACCTGTAAATTACAACAAGAGGAATGGCTTTTCGAGCTGCTTTAGTACATGTACCTTTGCTATATATATTGCCATTAGCGTGAGAAAAGGCTTACATTGAAATCAACATCGTGTTTCCGTACTAATGCCTCCACGTAGCTACCCAATCCAGCAGCTACACCAAAATATTTTATAAATTAGTTTATGCAGAGAGATGAAATCTGTACTAATTTCATTGATATGTCCGACCAACTTTATCATGTCAATCGCTAATCTGATATAGTTTCTCTTTCAGAGTAAGTAGTGTTAACAATTAATATAAATAGAACAGCTACTATTAAACACAACCTACACGAAGCATTTGATCATGAGTCATGACAGCATAAACAAGAACCCTTTCCAGGAAACAAACATAACAATGAACCTGGATCGATCTTTCCCACTGTGGATAATGAAAGCGTATGGCTACTGTAAATGATATCAGCATGCAAGGCTCGTCCAACGTCAAAAGGCTCAGGAGCGTAAACTGATTTTGTGGCACCTGATATAGGAATATTTTGAAGTAAATAACAATCTCCAACTTAATTTGGCTTTAATTACGCCAGTGATTTATGAAACCATATACTATATGAATAATATATTTTTGAGTCAAAGAAAGAAGAAAAATGGGAAAGGTGATGGGACCTGATATAAGCTCCTTCTTGCTGTCATCGGAAGATGAACGGTACCATTGTATCGTACACTTTGAAAGATCAGGAGCATCATCAGAGCAAGATCTGACCCGCAAAGAAGAACCTAGAGCTTCGTTGCCATCTATTTCGTATAAAAGAGATATATTTTCCTCGCTCTTTCTGCACATTGCAAGCTGAATAAATAGAGAAGAGTGACCCATTATCAGAATACATCTCTTTCTCAACCGCACAACTGTTACAAAGGACCTGGAATGTATATATGGAAGATAGATTTCAACTAACCTTCTTTTTTAGTTGAAGAAAATGTTTAGATTTCTCTGCAAGCTGATTCCTCAGTGCTCGAAGTTCATATTCCATATCCATTACCTAAAACACAGCACATGATTTGACCTATCAAAAACAGCATAAGACACTACAGAAGCATCGTCTTAGACAGACAAATCAACCCATTTTTTTATCCCTACAATTAAACCACCTTTCATCTACCCACCTTGCTTGGCTGATGCAGCATTTTAATCCGCCTAGCTTCTTGAACTTCCTTCATTAAATCTTCCATGTCCTGACATAAAACAGTAAAGAATACTACTAAATTTATACGGGTAATATACTTGACAACACAATAAAGCTACAAGCTGGTTTGCATAAATCAACATTAAAGCATATGACCTGTACTAAATTATGATGAAAGCCTTATATCACTAAGTACCTGCTTCCCAGAGGCTCGAGACATCTGTTCATGTTCTCGTAGGGCTTCTTCCACTCTTTGTACAGCTGCTCTTGCACTTTCAATCTCAGCACGCGCAAATGCTCTTTCCTCGTCGACAAGTTTCTTAGCATCCTCTGAGGCCTGATTAAAGAATGTTACTACTAATCAGCAAGAAAATTAGAACACTAGTTCATACCTTTTAAGCCAGACAAAATAAGAATAATACAAACGAGAAAACCAATTGATAAATGGAAATGACTAATAATAATGTGTGTAAGGAACTACATTGTAGTCAAAAGTAATAGAAGATAAACTACTAAAAATGAAAACAAAAGTGACGGTCTCTCTCTCTCCATTATCTGGCTACTTCAAGGACTAACAAAGACTACATGGTGTTAAGCATCGAACGAAAACATATTCTACTATTTCAGACGACTTGGTTGTTTCAGCCTTTCAGGTGAAAATGACATAGGCGTCTCCTAACAACACGCCTCAAAATATTCAAGAATATCAAAAACATGTCACCGTTTCAAAATGCAAGCTTTACCTGCTTCAAAAAAGACGCCAGCTTCTTCACTTCCGCTTTTTCTATGAACAGCTCTCCTTCACGCTGAGTCAATTGAACAGCTAGAGCTTCAACCTAGCAGAGACCACAATTTCCAAACGAGGAAACATTGTTGGTCAGTGGTTTGCGACACAATTTAAGGATAGAGAAAAAAAACGCATTTATGATGGCTGAAAAGAACTGAGTATCAATTGCAGAACAGCGATTCTTTTAGACGAGGGGGTGACTATTAAAGACTAACCATGGCAATGGCTTCCTCTACATCATCCTTATTTCTACCTGCTACACGTCCTCTCAGAGACTCCAATGCATCTCGAAGTTTCTTTAAAAGAACATGTTTCTCCAAGGATGTTGCTTCTTTGAGTTTTGCCTGCACTCATTCCCAGCCAAATTAGTTTTAAAATATTCTTTCAATCATCATATCTTCCCTTAAGCTACTTAGACTTGCCTTCTTGATTCCCTATATTTCGGTATATATAACAAAATCGTTTTTTTAAAGAAAATAATCTCACATAGACATACAAAATCAACTCATTTGTAACCAAAGGTAAACTAGCTAACTAATAACATGGCAGAGACGCATTTCATCTATATGAACCCAACAAAGGAAAGAGCTTTTATAATTTCAAAACCTACCAAAACCAATACAAGTCTTTAACGTCAGAAAAAAAAAATTGAGAAGCTAAAAATAAAGTTGAGAAGAAGATATCAAAACATAGGATTTAAGGACAAAACAGACCTCCTCGGATAGCTTAGCAGCAGCAGCCAACCCTTTCTCGAATTTATTAGCGAGATCACGAACAGACATACGCTTTTGCTGGTCCATAAGCTGAGCTGTCTCGCGGGCAACAACCTCTTTCATTGACATCACTTTAGGGTCATCTTTCACATCAAAAATCTGGTCATTAGCTCCAATTCTATAATTAGGGAATCTACTTGAAGCGAATTTCACATCTGCTGATACTGCTGGAACAACATCTTTGTGTAATGTATCCCGAAAATCTCGTGTAACCCTTGTCATTGTGTCTGTACATATCAAACCCAATGTGAAAATGGTTTAGACTTTTGAAGAAATTTTAGATAAATATTTTATTGTTTTTAAGTAAAAAAGACAGAAGTCTAACCACTCCAACTTGCTCACAGATCTGTCCGAGAATATCCAAAAAAAATCTGAAATTACAATGAAAACAAATAAACAATAATGGTAATTTTTCTTCTCATCTTCTTGAAATGTTTAAACAAAACAAAGATTTATAATACATTTCTACATATAGATTGAAGCAAAAATTAGATAAATAAATAAAAATTCGAGGAAGTCAAAACCCTAAATTACCAAAATTAACAACTAATTACCAATTTAGAAAGAAAATCCAACGAACAAATCGGAAATTGTGAGTAAAATTTAGGAAAAGAAAATCGAAAAAAAATCAGAAAGACGAAACACTTTGGTCGGAAAGATATAATATACGAGAACAATGCCGGCAATTACGGCGACGAGGGTTAAAGACTCTTTCTTTACCTGAGTTTCGATTGTTGGATTTGAACTAATTGTTTGTGATTGAATCGAGTATGAGAAGGTTGTCCTTGTCGGGAAGAAGAGAAGATTTGGTTTTTGAGCAGAAGAAGAAGAAGAAAAAGTGAGGTTTGATAGAGTCGTAAGCATTAGCTTTACTGAAAAGCAAAGACCGTGATTAAAAAAAAAATTTGTGGCTTTGGTGGAAATAATGTGTTTTTTTTATTTCACTTTTTTTTCTTGGTTCAGACAATAATTAATTAAGTTGGTTTTGAAATTATTTTTGAGTTTTTCAACACCGGTTGATGTGTGTCTCTGTAGCTGTCACGGGTTCTGTTTCCGTGTTTAACTGCCACGAATGTTTTATTATTATTCTAAACATTTTAAAGAGGTAATTGAAATTATTCAAATGATGACACTAGAAAGGAAGGGATTAGGTTAACTTAGAACATGATCTAGCAAACATTTCGTTTATTTTTTTTTTGCCAACATAATAGAAGAGAATCTAAAGAAATCGATTAACCTAGACGGGTGGGATGGAATCGATATATATCATCACTGTAAAGTTAATACGAGTACTTCGTACCAATTTATCCGCCTTTTGATTTTGTGCGTATGGGATAAGTCTCAAATTGAATGTCTAGTAACATCCTCTCCAATCTTCGAAAACTTCCAGATATTGTGAAAATACCGGCCAATTTTTAAGGTTGGAGATCATCTTCACCACGTCACAGAGCAGTCCGTCGCAAAAGTCACTTGACGATAGAAAAGAGCTACACATTCGATCCAGGTTTCGTGTTCCTAACAAGACGTCTGGTGAATCCTCCTTACTGCAAACATTTCGTATTGGTTGCTGTTTTTTTTATATTTTTGATAAACCCCAAAACATTTATTAAGTTTTAATTCGATATCTGAGAATCAAAATCTGGGATCTGAAGGCCAAAAGAATTAGGGGGTGCTTTTCATTTATTAATTTGAAATCTGTATGAAATTTATAAATCTAAGCAAAATATTCTGATTTTCAAATCTAACAATTAGTATGTACAAATCCGAAGGTTTTCCTTCGGATTTTAGTCTTTGTATTTTTAACAAATAAATCCACTCAAATCCATCCAAATTCATTATAAAATCAAATCCATTAATATAAATCCGTAAGATTGAATAACACATGATTTTAATTAGGATTTATAAATCATAAAACCAATAATACATGATTTTAACATGGATTATAGAATCATGAAACCAATAACACTGGATTTCATTCAGATTTTCAAATTCATTAAAATACATAAACCAATAACCCCACTAAAAGCATCTTAATTTGGTCGTGCTACTTCTTTAATAAATTTTTATTCTAAACAAACAATCAAAATTTTCCTTAAACATTTTGATTACCACCATTTTCTAAATTAAGTTTCTAAATCGACAAAAATTGATTTTCTCATAATCATTTTTTTTTTTTTAATTTTCGTCGATTCTCTTTTTCTCTTTCTTCGATTCATCTTTTCTTTTCTTTTTTCATCTTTAACTCTCATCTCTTCCTCTTTGATCCTTTTTCTGATTCTTTCTAATGACACAAACTTCATACCAACAAAATATCACATACACAAAAGAAAAGTCTGAAGAATAACTCGATGAAGGATATAGTGACATCAAGTACAGTTAAACATAAGCTATCAGAATCCAGCTCCCATCACCAGAAAATGAGCAGCATTGTGCCAATAAGAAGGCAAAGCAAAATCCAGATTCTCTACCTCTACCATCTCTTCCACCTCAATTGTCTCTGTCCCTGTCCTCCTTTGTCTCATCTGCCTCCTATGACTCTGTTGTCTTTTCTGCCTTCATCTATTCAGTGGACCTCACTTCTACTTGTAGAGTGATAATATAGGATGGACATCATACAAAAAAAATCTGTATGGTCCTTTTTAATCTGAATATAAGAAAACTCAAATTATCTTTAATAAAATACTTTTTTTAATTGGGACAATTATGATAAGTGGGACAATTAGTGTAATTGGTATGGCTGTGATACCTACGATAATTGAGACAATTGGTATAATTCATATAACTAAAATAACTATGACAAGAGTGATAGTTGGTATAAATGCTATAACTATAGTAACTGAACAATGGGTATAACTTGTGTAACTGAGATAACTATGATAAGTGAGACAATTAGTGTAACTAGAACAACATTATATTTATATATTGGTTCTTTGAGAGAACAATGAGTATTATTTGTTTCATAGTCATACATGTTGATTATATAACTCGTATAATTGATACAACTAGTATAACTAAACCTACTTGTATAACTTGTATAACTGGTATTACTAGTATAATTGTGACATTATATGAAAACTCAATATGTTAATTGTGTTTATGTGTTGTGGATATTATTTGTGGTTATATAACTGGAACTTAAATGCATGTTATTGATGTTATATATGATTTGGTATAACAAATTCAACTTTGTACTAGTAGTATAATTTCTTACATTTGATATGTTTATTACAACTAATACAACTCTACATGTAACAATTTTCTAATGAAGAAAATTCACAAAACAACATTTGTAAACATATTATATATGAAAATATGTAATAATAAATCAATATTGGTATATAGGCAAAAACTTGAGATCTTAAATTAGTAAAATCATTTCAATTTTGGCTATTTGTTGCATTATCTTATTTTTACATAATCTACCTTATACTTCTAAGATTATTTTTAAAATCTTAATCACATTAATGAAAATCAAACTAAAAATGAACTTGTACACAAATTATAATATGAGAATATGTTAAATGTAGTTTATATATATAATTTCATTAGTACAACTAAATATATTAATTAAAAATATGGTATTATTAATTATTACTTTAAACTACCAAAATAAAACTTTGTTTAAAAGAACACAACTAAAAATTTGGTACAATCTATAATAGATAATTTAGTTTAAAAAAATTAATTTTAGTGGATTATGAAAAATTTCCATAGCACATTTTTATTGTTTATTATGATGTCAATGTATATTTTTATTCAAAATTTTATAGTTGTACCCAGTCATTTTTGTTGTACTTTTTTTTAACACTGTTGTTAAATCTAATTTAAAATTTATTACATTATAGAAAATGATAAAATAAGATATAATGAGAAACGAATGGTCTTTCCATACCAAAAATTAAGTGAGGACAAACATTATTGATGACACATTAGCAATACCAAAATAGTATTGTTTTAAACTAAGATAAAAATTAGTCGTTTCCGTACCTGTAATAAGAGATGGACATCTAATACATTCACTACAAGAATTCGTTGAATTTGCTACAGATTTTTTCATACCTAGAGGAGAGAATCCATAACAAAAATGAAGCCAGCCACAGATGGTGATAGATGAATTTCGTGGCTTCAGCAATTACGCTAGATCTGATCAGTCGCTAAATTGTAGCCAGTTCACAACGGATTTGCAAAAGTAATGGCTGTAGCTTGTTTTGTTGCTCATTAGCAATGAGCATAGCGAAGGACTTTTTTTGGCTATTTAGCTAAAGAGTTTAGCTACGTTCTACCCTTAGAAAATGTGTAGCGAATATAGCAAAGGTTTTGTTGTAGATTATATATGGTTAAGTTAAATTCAAATAGCAACAGCCATTGCTTTGGATAAAGTTGTGGGTTAAAAAAAACATTGTTCACACCTCCTATATAAATGTTTTAAAACATTATACTTAATAAAAAAAAATACCAAAATTCATAACATAATAAAAAAGTTATACATAAGTGAACACTGATAGGAAAAAAAAACGAATCTAACTAGTGAAAACTAAAAACATAACAAAATTTTAAGCTGAACAACAAAGGAATTTAGTTTTAATGTTTTAAGTTTTCACAAAAGTTCTATCAAGAGGTGTCCTTTCTTCATTGGTGCCAGATCTAGATCTATTTGATGTTGGGAGGTGCGGATGCAGAAGGCTTAGTATAAAGGCATCAGTGATTGACGGTTCAGCTGCTGCCTTCTCACCCAATTCCATCATCTATATACATCAGTTATAAAATAGAAAGAATAAGGCAAATAGATACAAAGAGTCGATCATAATGCAATAAGGGAAATGTATAAAACAAAAAAATGAGACAACAAGATAATAAGGGAGTTGAGTAATTTATACTATGTCATCCTTGACATTGGCATATGATTTGGACGCAGATATGTGTTAATGTATTCCAACTCCACTACATTCAGATTTCCTGTTGAACTCAGGGATAAATTGGGCTTTTTGTTGTACCTATTTCTCTTGCTGATGTTGTTGGAGATCATTATCTTGAGTTGCTGAAGCAAAAAACTTGTGTTCTTGCAGATTAAGTTCTCTAGGGATTTTTCTTTTAACTTCCATGCTGTTGTTAGATTATGATAATCTTTTCTAACTTTATGCTTTATTAGCTTCCATGATCTCCCTATAAAAACATTGCATAATATTATAGGGCATACTCTAAATCAGAAACTAGTAAAGAAAAGAATAAAAAGGAATTGAATGAAACTATACCTTCAAATACTAAGCCATAGTAAAACATGAAAAGAAAATTGATCCAAGGAGAAGATGTAAGTTGTTCCAAAAAAACCTGCTTCAACACAGTTTTTGTTACTTCATATATCAAGAAACACGAGATGCAAATTCTATTAAGTAGTAGACTCAAAGTAGAAAAGTCAATCCATAAATTTATCTAATCTAATTAGTCTCAAACTATTTATTTTTTTAAAAAAGTAAAGATGTTTGTTTGTTACAGAAGAACAAAACATTTGAAAGTGAAAGATAGAACCTTTTTGACGATTATTGTATTATCTTTATTCCCTTTGAAAACAATATCCATCAATTTGTGAAAGTAGTGACCAAATGGTCCACCAAAATATTACCCATACAACTACACAGAGATCATCCAACCTTAAATCTCAGAAAAAAAAAGAAAAAAAGTAATAAATCAAACTAATAGCAAAACATGAGAAGAGACGAATGACCCATAAGGATAGGCAATCTCTGTAACTGAATCTTTTTAACTCTAGAGACCTTCTGAGCTATGGCATCACTACAACCTGACAGAAATGGAAAATGGAAGATTGAAACAAAAAAATTGAAACCCTAAAAATCAATTGAAAGTAGAACTTATACCAAAGATATAGATTAAAATAAGAAGGTTAAACCCTAAATTGAACTCAGACTAGCGATTTAAGAAGCATCGAACCTTAGTGAAAAGGATAAAATAAGCCATTTGGTGAAGAATAGAGAGAGAGAGAGAGAGAGAGAGNGAGAGAGAGAGAGAGAGAGAGAGAGAGAGAGAGAGAGAGAGAGAGATTATATTCTACCGCAAAGAAGAAGAGGAAACAAAATAAAAGATTTGGGAGATTAGCAAATCACGCAAAATGAAAATTTTGTAAAAAATTTGCGAAAATTAAAAAATTTCTCTATACTCCTAAAATTTTAGGCGGAGCTAATAAAGAAATTTTTGCGGTTACTTCTAAAGTTTTTAATAATACTTGTTTAAGTATATATATATATATATATATATATATA
>OVBI01003843.1:0-10326 GCA_900406495.1 Sisymbrium altissimum | reverse complement strand
TATATTTGATTAAAATATTTTATGTTATATTATAAATGTTTTAATTCACAAGTATAATATTGAACACTATACTAAATAATTATGTTTTAAATATTTATTACTTTGATTTAAAATATAATTTATAAATTAAATATTATAAAATAATTAATTAATATTACATTTTGTGAATAGCGCAGGTTATTACCTAGTATATTTATTAGTTTGTGTTGACAGCAATGTTGTTTTTCAGCAGTTTACGTGTTGTTTAGTTGTTTTTGCCTATTATGTTGTCTAAGTAATTCAATAAAGTGTTTCTGCAAGTCTAATCCAACTTTCCATTCGTTGCAACATACAATTAATCACACACATCTATATGTACAATGGAAGAAAATTTGTAACTTCATAGCCAGATGCTAGTAATACTTGTTTTTTTTCAAGCTAGTGTAAGTTCTCCCAAACAGCACTTTTCATTAGTATAAAGGTTTTTATTTAGTTTTTTTAATAAGATTAAGACATGTTGAAAATTTTCTCTTAAAATTGAAATGTACGCAATTGAGCAGAATAAAAATTATGCATATGGCTTCAAATGGATCATGTACATCACTTTTCTTATTACATTCGACCATAAGTTTCAATTTCTTTATATATATATATATATATATTTTAAACACTTTAATTGCGAAGATCCTTCATAAGAAATTTCATCTACGCTTGAGCCATTTTGTGAACTCTTCCAGCGTGTTCTCGTCTGTTCTATAATGTTTCATTACGAACTCATGAAACACTGACCATGTAAAATCAGGATAGGCTCTTTCACCTTCTAATTCCTCTGGTGGCTTCACCACTTTGTCCACTTTCGGAGATAGGAAGAATACAATTGTCCTTCTTTCGGTCTCGCTATTCACTACCGCCCGATGCAAGCAACTCTTGTATTTTCCATTGGTTAGAGCCTATAATATAATCAATGCCCCACGAGGAAAATAAAAAAATTGTTTTAAATTTATTTTATTATTTGTTAGTCTCAGTTCTCAAACTATTTAGAGGTTCTTTGAAAAGTCTAATTAAAATCATTTTGAAAAGAAAAAACTAGAAACTCCAATTTATATAATCTTCATTCATTGAACTTAAATGCAAAGGTAGACAGAAAAAAAAAATGCAAAGGAAAAGTTACCCTGAAAGTGTCTCCAATGTTAACCACCAATGTATGAGGGTTAGGAGGGATTGATTGCCACTGGTTGTCCACGAAAACTTGAAGACCACCGACGTCTTGTTGAAGTATGGTTAGAGAGGTTGGGTCGCAGTGTGGTCCTGACCCTAGTACAACATTCGGTTGCTTGCACTTTGGGTAGTAATTCAATCTCAGTATCGAGTCATTGTCTTCAAAAAAATCTTTGAAATGGCTCCTGTTGATGCCAAGACTCATTCCAAGAAGCTCCATGATCTTCAGTGAGAGGGTGCTCATTGCCTCCGCATACTCTTGATAAACCATCCTGCATATATGCATGGAACAAAAACTTACTCATTAGTATCCTTTCATTTACGTACAATAGTCACTACCTAACATAGAAACGAAAACGAACTAATAAGAAAGCTGTCTTTGATATACCCAAAATCTTTGTAATCGTCTCCCATTTTCTTAATAACGAAATCTTTAACGATTTGGGAGTGGTTCTCGGTCTTCTCCTCTGGGGAGAATTGAAACGACAGCATTTCCTTCCAGGGGAGATTCGTCTTAAATTTCTCTGCAAAACTACTAGTGTAGCCCCAGCTTTCGTCACAGTCCCTCTGAGCCTTCTGTTTCTCACAAGTCGGTGACTGAAAGAATGTGTCCATAGATGTATAGGCACTGGATAGGATCCTCTCGTCGACTCCATGGTTGGTGACCAGGAAGAAACCATGTTGCTTTGCACCTTCGGCCACGAGTCTTGTAGCCTCCGACACCAAGAATGGGTCGCCGGAAAGGAAGCCAGCGAGGTCGATGAGAGGGACTTGGAGGATCGGAATGTTTGCAGAGGGTTTCTGATGGTCGGGCCATACAAACTCTTGAGGTATTTCGTTTTGTTGATTATCTAGGACTGTTGATTCAAAGAACGTCAAAGGGTTATCTACGGAATTTTTTTCATTGAAAGGGATCTTTGTGATGCATTCCATCTCAAGTGGAAATGAAAAGATGTTCAATATTTGTAAGAAACAAGAACTTGTAAAGGCCTTTTAAAAGAGAAATAAGGATAGATTTAGGCTCTCTTTTTCATTCAGTGTTGTGTAAATTCAGAGGAGAAGAATAGCATTTATAGGAGCGAGAAGGCCTTTTTCATTATATAAAGATATATGGTAGAATCTCATTATGTTTAATAAAAAGAAAAAAAATCCTTGCATAAAGACAAATGGCACGTAATGAACATGAGATGTCCGTTTTTTTTTGTTTATCATAAACATCTCTTGTCCATATTAATGAGCCAATCAAAACCTTTGACTATTATAGCTTTAACGGTAATTTCATTATATAAAGACATGGTAGAATCTCATTATCTAAAGACAGATGTCAAAATACATTGACATTTTGATGTATGTCAAAAAATTTTAAATAATCTTTGGTTTTATTTATTTATTTTGTTTTGGTCACATTATTTTATTTATTTAACTATCTAAAATGGTAAGACCATCATTATCATCGGTTACGAAACTCTTCAGAGTTTTTCATAAATAGAATATTAATATTTTTTGTATAATTTAATTATTTAATTAATTTTAAAAATTGAACCAAGAATAATAAGTTAAATGTCTAAAAATTCTTATTTGAAGATGAGTTTTCACTCTCTTCCTTGCTTTTTCGTTTTTCTTTTATATTTTTATTATTTTTTTATATTTTAATACTTAAGAAACTTTTTTAGAGAATTTGTAATATAAAATTCTACAACTTCTAAATAAAGTTGAATTTTACTTAAACTTTATTTTTTAACTTTAAAATAAAATAATAAACAAAAAAAATAGAGTAATCATACTTTTTATTCGATATCTAAAATAATCTCGTTTTATACTCTATTTTACAATTCAAAATAAAATAAAAAGAGTAAATTTATTGAAAAAATACAGTTTGGAATAAAAATGGGATTAGAGATTATCTTACATACCCATCAATACTGATGCTTTAAGTATTTCAATTTCCAAATAGTGATATCTATTAAAAATTACTTAGATTGTGACAATATAAAATTTTGGAGCTGAGTGATCAACACCAAGAATAAGAAGAAGAGCTTTGATCCATTTGACTTGACAAACCATGTTCTATACATTGCTTTGTATTACAAATTATATATGTAAAAGAGGTTTTATTATTGAAAAAATTGGTCCACTTGACATTTACTTTCTTCACAATAATCATAAATTTATTGTTTAATCATAATTTAATATATATTAAAAGAAAAGTAATTAAAATCATTTTGATAATATGTCATGGCCTCATTTTTTATCAGTTTTTTTTTTAATTTATATATTATGATATTTATGTATATAAATACATTAAAATTTAATCATGTAACTAAATAGTTTCAAAAATCAATCATGTAGCCATTTTTTTAAAAACAATTACAGATTAATTTTATAATGTACGAATTTTAAATTCAATTCATTGATCACTTGACATGAAACTGATTTTTGGGAAATGAAAAAATAAATATTTTCTTTATTGGTATATTTGATATCAGTTTTCTTTAACAAAAATATACACCGACCAAGATTATAGAGTCTTTCTAAATTATTTTTAATATGTTATATTTATTATTAAAAAATCACCATAAATCTATGAAATTAACTACACACTTAATAAAATATATAAATTTTAATTTTACAAGAATTATGAAATAAAATCAAACAAATAGATCACCATAAGCTCAATATTGTAATAGATTAATTTCTGTAATAATTTGAAGATTTTTTAAAAAATTACCATAAGCCCAATATTGTTATTCACTATGTCCATAATTGTTTTTTTAATAAATCACATTACAAAATTTTGATTTTTGTACTAAGAGATTTACTCTCTTCTTATCAAACCATTTAATATCCTTTTCCTTCATGAAAACTATAAATTTATTATATAATCTTAACTAAATTCTTTTTTTTTAAACATATACTCTTTCACTTTTCAATAACTATGAGATTAAATGAAATAATACGCTAAGCAAAATATTGTAACTCGCAATTCCTATTAAGAATAATAAAAGAATTACAGTACTAATAAAATGACTTTTGCAATAATTATAAAAATAAATGAAAACAAATAAATCACCCAGAGCCTAGTATTATAACATTTCATAGAAATTTTGGTTTTTGTAACAATTATAAGATGAAGTAAAAACATATAAATGGCAATTAGATCAATATTTTGCAACTTAATATTAAGCTTATAGTACCATAATTTTAAAGATAGATAAAATAACTATATAAATAAATAAACCAAAAATAACATCTTTCATGTATAGTAATTTCATCTCAGTAGATAGAAGGATATAAAGTTAGGTAGATTCATTCTCCTCAACCATTATTGGATTAGCAATATTGTTAAATATAAATTTTTATTTTTAAATTTTTTATGCAACTACAACAACAAATATAAAAACTATTTTAATATGAATATAATATAGAACTACTACATTACTATGTATAATAGTATATATATGACCTTTCGTTGATTTCTTTAACATACACACAAGGAAAGAATTTTTGAGAAAAAATAAAGAAAACTATCGAGAAAGAAAAAGTTTACATGAAATCAAGACTTGGGCCGAGTGGTTTATAGCGATTAAGCGAGTAATGCAGCAAATCGTTAAAGCATCCGGGTTGATTTCAGTGATCAGCTTAACCCAGAGGAGTGAGTTAAGGATCGACCCTACCGCAGCTAAGAAACAAGACAAGCAGGTGGACACACATGAATGTACACCAGACGTGAGTGCAATGGCCATAACTCAGCCATCAGCCATGGCTTCTGGTTCGTCTGATTGACTGGCTGGATGGCTAATTGGCGTCACTTTTTTATTTGATTAAATTCATTTTCTACATAACGAGTCGTATATAGAATAAACGCAGTTGTCATTCATTTAGTTGTGTGGTTAAAAATGGTAGGGTCGGTCAGATTTAGACTTAGTATAGAGATTGGTCTAAATCCATCAAGACTTGATCCTTACCAAGGTGACTTTCCTAAAACTCAGATAGTCTGATTTACTTAGTAATAACATTGATAAAATTGGTTGCAGGAAGATAAGCATCGTCACACTATCTACTTGATCAAATGAGTTCATTAGTCGCATCACTAAGTAAACATAGATTTACATACATCTCTTTGGTTGTAGAACTAAAGGGGATCGCAGAAAGAACTTGGTTTAGATGTGTAGAATTTGTTGTTAGAGATAATTCATGATTTTGTAGTCTGAATAAATAGGATCGAATAATTCCAATTAATAACATATAGAGCAAACTTAATTATTATATGGAATCCGTTGTTCTACAAAATAAAATTCAATTTTGCATTTCTATGCTACTCTAAACTTTAAATAATAAAATTAAGAGATAATCTAATGCTCTTTTTTCATTCTGTAAGGTTTTCATTGAATATAGAAGAAAATCTTTATAATGATCTCAACATCAAAAAAATTTACAAAGATGATTTCACAAACTCTGTATGAAAGAAAATCTCTGTAGGATAAAGGATCATGGAATGGTTCTAATTTTATTTTTTCATCCTACTAGATTTTTAACTGGATTCAACCATCCATATTGTTAATAATTTAAAATTAATAGTACTACTCAATTGGTAAAGACGAAAACATAGAAAGCCGAAGTTAAGTTGGAATTTATGGATGCACAACAATACACAAATGACAAAAGTATTAAAAAAAACAGTAAAAAGTACACTGATAATTTTTCCTATACAGAGAGGATAGAGTAATTGTAACGCCCCTTAAAATCATAAAGATGTATGTACTACTCTCCCCTTCAATAAAGCTTAACTTCGTATTATTGAACACGACTTCAAAAAAAGTATATAACAAAATCAAAAAATAAAAAAAAATTTAAATAAAAAAATCTTCTTCCCTCATCAGGAGATCCAAACCTTCCGCTGACACAAAGTCAGAAACCGATACTTAACATTAAGCTTCAAATGATTCCATATAATAATAAGAAAACTCTCTAATAAAAACTAAAAAATATTAATTAATTAATAAATAAATAAAATAGTAATTAAAAATGTAAAAACAGAGCAGGAGACAGCTCTGCAAGTTCATCTCTCCTAAATAGTCCACGTTCTTCCTCTCTTTCGATCTTTTCCTTCCAGCTCATTTAGATCTCTCCCCTCTCCTCTCCTCGATTATACTCTCTTCATCCCATGTCTCTCTAATCAAAATTCTCACTCTTTCCTCTGTTTCCAGACAAACCCATCTTCCTTCTTCTTCTTTGATCTGCTTTCAACATGGAAGGAGGAGCCGATGGAACCGTCCGTGTCGGTGGTCTTAACGCAAAGCCTGGTCGCGGATTCGAATTGGAGACAGATGCTGCGGTTTCTTCTCCGGTCACGCGTCAGAAAGCTGCTGCTGCTAAGCAGTTTATCGAGAATCATTACAAGAACTACTTGCAAGGCTTGCACGAACGAATGGAGAGGTTTTGTCTGAATTTTTTAGTTTTGGATAAAGATTTGACTTTTGGTTGACTAAAAAATGTAAAATTTGATTCAAAGGTTTAAGCTTTTTTTGTTTTTTGGGAAGATGAGATTTTGATGTTTTGGTGGGGATGTGTGTACAGACGGAGAGAGTTTCAGAGGAAAGTGCAAGAAGCTCAGTTGCCTGTTGAGGAACAAGATGAGATGATGAGGAATCTTGCTCGTCGTGAAACTGAGTATATGAGGCTTCAGAGACGTAAAATTGGGATTGATGACTTTGAGCTTTTGACCGTTATTGGCAAAGGTGCCTTTGGTGAGGTAACATTAACATTATTCTTGTAGTCTTAGCACAGAGAGTGAGAGAGAGAGAGAGAGATCAATGTGATTTCTGTAGAAGTTGAATTGTTGGATCATGTCTTGTTTACTTATGGAATTTAACTCCCTCATGATATTGTTTAAATCTCCAGGTTAGATTATGCCGTTTGAGATCTACAGGTGAGGTTTATGCCATGAAGAAATTGAAGAAAACTGAGATGCTTAGCCGTGGACAGGTACCTACTTTGTTCTCTTATTCAAGTGAAATGGGGAATTGTTACATGTTTTTAGAGTAATAGTAGTTGTAGTAAGTGCCAACATTGATGCAAGACAGGTGGTTGAGAGTAGAGTTCCTTGTCATTGGATTGCTTCAGTTTCTGTTTTACAATTCTTTTTCTTTTTTTTTGCTACTTGACTTGTTTGGCTGTCATTATTTTATTTCCTTATAGGTTGAGCATGTAAGGTCTGAGAGGAACTTACTTGCAGAGGTTGACAGCCGTTACATTGTAAAACTATTCTACTCTTTTCAAGATTCTGAATGTTTGTATCTTATCATGGAGTATTTACCTGGAGGTGACATCATGACTTTACTGATGAGAGAAGATATTCTCGCCGAAGATGTTGCCCGCTTTTATATTGCTGAGAGCATTCTTGCTATTCATTCAATCCATCAGCACAACTATGTTCATAGGTACAGTAATAACCCTTGACATCGGGTCTTCTTTATGCCTTAGTGATTTAGTGCGTTGGGAAAATCTCTGTGAATTGTAGAAAACATATGTATTATCTGGCTCTTGATTTGAGTTTGTTTTTCGTCTTTCTTGTAGGGACATCAAACCTGACAATTTGATTCTAGACAAAAGTGGGCATTTGAAGCTTTCAGATTTTGGGTTATGTAAGCCACTAGATGATAAATATTCTTCACTGCTATTAGAAGACGAAGAAATGCTTTCTCAGGAAGCAGAGAGTCAGTCAGGAAAAGCAGACGCTGACAAAGCACCCTGGCAAATGCCTAAAGAGCAGTTGCTGCAGTGGAAGCGCAATCGCCGCGCATTGGTATCTATGCTTGTTCTCTAATTCTCAAATGGCCTACATATTCAACTACAACCAAATATTTTTTAGATAATCAATATTCTAAGTGGCTATCTTTCGGTTTCTTATAGGCTTATTCAACTGTTGGAACCCTTGATTACATGGCTCCAGAAGTACTACTAAAGAAAGGATATGGAATGGAATGTGACTGGTGGTCTCTCGGAGCAATTCTGTATGAGATGCTAGTTGGCTATCCCCCATTCTGCTCTGATGACCCCCGTATTACTTGCCGTAAGGTAAGGTGTATATGAGCTAGTTAGTCATGCATTTTTGTTATCTATAGTAGAAATAACCATGCTTACCTATAAAGACTTGTACTTATTTTCTCAGATAATTAATTGGAGGGTGTGCTTGAAATTCCCGGAAGAACCAAAAATATCAGATGAAGCCAGGGACTTGATTTGTCGCTTGCTATGNTGAGGAGATAAAGGTGAGACTTCTGAAAAGAATATCTAAAGATGCATTTCGTTATTCTCACCTCCAAGCCTTGACATCATTGGCATCTATCGTTTATTCTTGTTTCAGACGCATCCATGGTTCAACGGCACTGAGTGGGACAAACTGTATGAAATGGAGGCAGCTTATAGACCAACTGTTGATGGAGAACTAGACACCCAAAATTTTGAGAAGTTCCCGGAAGTAAGTTAGATACAATCTGAGGCAGTTGTTGAAAAGCAATTAGTTAGTGAACCTGAAACTTTGTTTAAAACTGCTAAATCTTAAACTTAAAGAGACGTCACTGATATCCTCATCAAGTTTTTTTTGGGTATTTTGTAGGTTGAAGGATCCCCATCCGAAGCACCACAAGTTGGTCCCTGGAGAAAGGTGATGCATTCCACATGATTCCTATTAATATAATCTTTGTTGCAAAATTTCTCTTGTTGTGGCTAGGAGTATATGATAACGAAGGGAAACAAAACAAACAAAAAGTTTGGATAGTGACTTTTTGGTGCTGTGGTTGAACAGATGTTGACATCCAAGGACACCAACTTCATAGGATTTACATTTAAAAAGTCAGACATCACAAGATCGATGGAAAATACAGGTGAGTCTTCTATCTCTCTACTGCTTATATGTTTGCTTATTATAACTTGCTCTTAAGTTAAGATTCTCTTATTGAAAGAATGTCGAATAGTTGATATAATATATCTAAGTTTTAGCCGCGTGACATTTGAAACATAGGTGCGGACATGAAACCAAATGGATCAGGGGACGCCCCATCTTTGATATCATTGCTAGGTATGTAACGAAATTGTAAAACTGCCAGTCCATTTCTTTTGTGTGAAACGTAAAACTGAGTAATAGTGTGTATGTTTATTCAGGTCGGATCAATATGGAAGAAGCTGAAGGTGGTGAGTTAAAGCAAAAGACATAGAGAAATACAAAAAAATTGTTGATTTTTTTTTTACCGTTTGCAGTTGTTCTGTTTTTGATCATTTGGCAAAAGGCAATGGAAGCGATGGTAGTTTTTAAACCACATACATGACTTATATGATGGTTCATAAAACTTCTATTGGCTTCTCTTTTCATTTCTTTTATTTTCATTTGTAACATATTTGGTTTTTTTTTCTTCAATCTATAAGAGAGAGAAACTGTAAAGTATGGAAGAACTATTTCTGGGAACATTTTACACACAAAAGTTATCCAATTGAAAGTATAGAAATGAAGATTGCCTTTCTGCCATATTTGTCCAGATTTACTCTAACTTTTTTGATTTTATCAGTTTTAAGTCTTAACTGATTCAAGATCCGGTTTAGAGAAAACCAGGACATGGTAATATCTGGAAATAAGCTGGATTCGGGCTCATAACACCCTTAATACAACAACCAAAACACAATATATACTTCCAAGCTCTCCAGGGATTACTCCTAGAATTGTTCTGATCGTTTGATTCATAAGTTAAATTGAGAATAAAAATCTGTATATTTTAAAGAAGAACCGTACCTATGATCATGAGAGACATCAGCTAAGCTTAGTTAAGAGCTACTATGGTTATAGCAAAAAAAAAACGAATTATTTAACTCCAACATTGACTTTTTGCAAGGTTTAATAAGTCAAGTTAAGTTTACTTTGACATAGTATTTAAGATTTTTGGCACTTGGAAATGAATATGGACGAAAAGAGTCTCGTCATTTGACTTCAGAGCTCTCTAAGTGTCAGTTTTCATCCCATAACCTTATCTTTTACGCGTTGGGCTAGTAACAAGTTACACTAAACTAGTTCACGCTTGTATTTAGAAAATTATGAAATATATGAATAAATTTGATATTTTCTATTGATTATTCACT
>OVBI01003842.1:0-10328 GCA_900406495.1 Sisymbrium altissimum | reverse complement strand
TATATATATATATATCTAATTTGAGATTTGAGAGTTATCAACTACTTTGATCTGAATTTGATGAATGATTACTATTATGAATTTATGATGCACAAGTCCTTTATATATATATATGGGTTTATGGATTAGGAAGGAATATGTGTTAATGTGTGTAGATGATGGACGATGTATGTTTGATTAGGATATATGAAGTTGATGAGATATTTTTGCCATGAGAGGAGTGGGTCAAAGTGAGTATACAAAGATTAGATAACATATATACGCATTTGACAAAAAAAAAAACTTAACATATTAATCTTATTTTCATTTTAACTTGCTAAGATAAAACGATCATATTACTAAATGAGAGAGAGACTTGTCCATTCTAAATATAAAAGTAAAGCTCATCAACAATAAATAGTCGCATAGCTTAAATACTATTTATTTAATTTGATTATTAGTCATTATTCAAGAAATTAGGAGGATGACATATAATCTGTGAAATGATTAAGAAGCTCTTTATTACTTAAACATTCAGATTTTTAACCAAAGAGGAGGTTGCGTAGCCTTGTAAGAAAACAAACAGAAACATTTATAATTTTGGACATACAAACAAAAGAGATAGATTGGCCTAGCATGCATGGCGTGGGCTCAAGTTTTGCCACGAGATCTCTCCCACGAGTGACATTATTGTAAACAACAACAAAAGAAAAGAGATAGGTTGTTGAGTGGGCTCATGCCACTCATCATAAACCTTAATTAGATGGGGTCTGTTTTAGAGACGGCGATGATCTTGACTTCAACCTTGAGCAAATTGTTCACAAGGAAACCTTTAGTTTTATCGTTAAGATCCGAAAGAGATATAAACTTCTCGCAACCCCATCCATTTTCTGCTACAGTAGACCATCCCTCAACTTACCATAAGAAAAAGAAGCAACAAAGTTAAATAAATGTATATAAAAACAGCTAATTACTGTGATTAGAAAACAAACACTGACTAAATTAATATTCTCAAATTTGAGAGTATTTGAATATGCTTCTGGTGGATCCAAAATGCAACTATGCATCCACAATATTTAATTAACCATAAAACATAAACTTCAGCAAAGAAGCTTAAAATTTTCAAAATGAGCATATCTTTTCAATATAGTTATAAAAATAAGGAAATTGTTTCCATAAATAATTTATAACAAGTATGTCGCATTATGTATATCCATATACTTCTTATAACATTATATAGTACAATGCAATGACATTTAGAGTGAGCCACTGACCTGTTTTCTCCACATTATGGCATGAGCACTGGCTCAGAATTCGTAGCGTAGCTCGACAGTAATCCCTTCCATTAGAGTCAATCATCAACAAGTAGAGTGACAAATAAGTACCCGTTCCAGTACCATATCCATTTGGATACACTTTCAATACCCTAATTAAATCACAAATATATATATTAACTCATAGCCATAAATATACCAGAGTGTGCGTGTTCGTATGTGTGAATTTAGAAAGAGAGAGCGAGAGGGTCACCAGTTTCTGCCTCCGGCAATAAACGTGTCGGATGTGTAAGGGTCGGTGTGACAGGTAGAGAAAGTGAGGTCCCAATTGTGAATGGGATCGGTGACATTTTGATCGTATGAGAAAACTTCCCAGTTGGTCAAGGGTGGAGCAATGAAGACGTCTATTCCAAACTCACATTGGCCCCCCGGGGAACTGAATCCACAGCCTGGTATCTCGAAGAGCGTCGTGTCTTGAAAGGTTGCCACTCCCCACTCCGGTTTGGACGAATTAAACATCACCGGTTCAGATTCTACAGCAACACATTTTAAAAAACATTATTCTTTTGTGGTCTCCGAAGATTCAGAACGAAAACCACAGTAGTCCCCAACACTATATGAACTCCGCAATAACCAAGGATAATTGCATCCAATGTGAATCTTTCACTTGTATCGACCAAGACATTATATATATGTATAGTAGCCTATTTATTTTTGTCAAAAATGCAGGATTTGAATCCACCAATACAAATCACTATACAATATAATCAAAAATATTTTGTGACGTTCCATCATTATATACAGTAGCGCTTTGTTTATAAATGTAGTAACTAATTCATTAGTGTAAAAAGTTAAAGACAAATAATTAGTGATTTTCGAAAAACATTTTTATAAGTAAGGTGAAAAGATCTATAATACATTTATAGACATTTTCTATCTTTTGTTTTATGAAGATACTATATATATATATATATATATTTCTAAAATAATGCTGATCATGTTTATTTTAAATATATTTGCCTCTAGTTAAATTTATTTTTGGATCCTCTAAGATTTTGTATGTAACATACCTTGGAAATAAAAATAGTAACCCGTGTAAGGGTTATAGACGAAGAACTTAATCTCCGCATACACAGCTTGTGGTTCGGGGATGTGGCATGCGTTAAGGAGTCTTGCATAAAGCGAAACACATCTGAGCGGGGTTTCCTTCTTATTCCCCGTTGGGTAGATTAGGAACGTCCTTTTAACATATATTTAAGCCAGAATGGGTCATAATTCATAACAAAAAGACATATAATAACCTACCATATTAATGTTGTGATGATTTTGAACTTGTTGAGTGTGACTTACCAATCGTATCCACCGACGTTGAAAGGTCGGGACTCGTAGTATCCATCCTTGACCAGCTCCATCATAGTCTTGAAAGATTCGAATTTGACGCCATGAGTTGTTGGAGGACTTTTCCGAGCTAGCGGCACCAGTACTGGTAGCATAGGAAACATGTCCCGGTTAATCTCAAAAAGTGACATGGAAAAAAATAATAAGAAGCAGAAGCAGAACATAAAAATACTGAATCCAAAACTTTATGAGGTTGTCCTTATTTCGATAGTCAATAGTCACAAAAGTGGTCGTCAAACCATACCTTTAATTTCAGTAGATTCCTCTGCCTAAATCAGAAGAAGAAAAAAACACACAAACAAAAGAGTCAAATACTGTTCAATACGAGTCCATTGACATATTACCAAAAAAAAAAAAAAAAAATTACTAATAAGCATTTTAATATTTTCAGAGAAACCAACTTCATAGGTTGTGTATCCCCTTCAACACGACTCAACAATATCACCAAATGATACAATTATACCCCGAAGAAGCATAATAATCAAAGTTCTTTAAAAAAAAATGTTACATTCTCTCATCAATGATATAAAAAAAAAAAATCAAACACAAGTTTGAGAACCGAATAAAAATATGCTGATCAACAAGTAAATTCCATGAAAAAATATATGGATCATAGTAATTAAAACCTGATCATGTGATAAGCTTTCCATTGTAGATTCACAAGCCATACTCAAAGAAACGGTTCGTTAATCTTGATGAATTTCTTAAAACACCTGTTGTGTGCCTCATATTAATTGTGCAGGTCCTTCTTTATATACAGGTCTTGCGTGCGTTTAAATTTTATTTAATAATGACTTTTGTTTTTACTCCTTTTTTAAGACTTTGGCGCCTGTTAGAGCATTTTTAAATGAGTTCTTTGTTAATTAATAGGGTTAGGGCTTCCCTTTTTTTTTGGCTGATATCATTTTCGTTGACTAAATGCCTCTCCTGCCGTTTTTTTGCCTTATGTAACACTTTGGCTTCTCATGGTCGTTGACTAAACGCCTCTCCTGCCGTTTTTTTGGCTTATGTAACAATTTGGCTTGACTCAGTTTTTTATCCATCAACCCTATAAAGTGGTAATAGTGAAAAATCTATGGAAATTATATATTTAATTGAATTAACCAGCAGAAAGTTGGGAGATTCAAAGTGGGAGATTGAGCCGATGAATCAGCCATTTGTATCACAATTTTTTTTTCAGAATTCGATAGCCGACATCTAGCTTTCATCAAACTCCCATACAATTTTACAAAACTGTTTTAACCATTCTACCATAAAAAGCTGATCTCCACTAATGGCAATAAATCGTTCATTTGCATCTTGTTTACACAAAAAGTAGAAAGCATAAATAACAAGAAACTCCAGTTGCATACATTTAGTTCTATGATATCCTATGACTTCTTCTTTTTGACAAAAACAAAAACAATAGAGCCAATCTCAACCTGATTCCTATCGGAGATCCAAACCGCTTAGTTTTGTTAGTTAGATACTGAAAGTTTTATCTAGGAAGCTTATTGAACAGATTAATAATTAATATATGTTGAAATTTGAAAGAATGAACTAGCTGCTTTGATTAGTGACTAAGTAGAAATATCAGAGACAATGCATCTCAAGCATTGTCATCATATTCTTGATATTTGTTGTTATTTATTTGTGATTTGAAATTTGTAGATTTTCTTTTTAGGAGTTAAAAAGAAAATATCTTTGTTTTCTTTCATCAAAATAAAATTTCTTAGTTTTCTGTTTGTAAAAAAAAAAAAAAGAAATCCTATAATTTTCTTTTGATATCAGATTTTGTGGCAAGTATATGACTAAAGGTTCAGAAATTATTCTTTCACACAATATTATTATATGAAGTTTAGTTCTCAAAATTAGTAATTAATATAATTGACATGTGGCATTATTAACATTATTTGTTTTGTCTAAAAAAATTATTTAATTTCTTTAAGTTTTTGGAATTCTCAACTTCAAATTATAAAATATAGATTTTGGATAATTTAACGCAAATTTTAATATATAAATTATATTATATAGTATCAATTTTAGATTTCAAATATTTCATTTTCATCCTCATATAATGTGGATCCTAATCTAATTAAGTAAATAAATCCGAAACATATAAAATTCGGTTAATCCCGCTGTTGAACAAGTGATATTTTCACTTGAATAGTTTCCTTTTGCTTTTACTTTTATTGATTCAATATATAATCGTTTTTTTTTTAAAAAAACAACTTCATAGGTTGTATTCATACGTCTTCCACACGACTCAACAATATCATCAATCAAAAGATACAATTATGCACTGAAGAACTCGTATTAAATCATCAATATTGTCATATAATATCAATTTTCTTTTAAAACAAATGAAATTTCCAAAATTACTCAAAAAACTTCATCAGCATACATCACGATGTTTTTATTCCCCTATTATTAACAATAGTCGCGCGCTAGTTTAAATTTTCTTTAACACGACTTTTGTTTTTAGTCGTTTTTAAAGACTTTGGCACCCCTTGGAGCATTTTTAAGTAAAGTCGTATTAAATATAAACATCTTGCCGTTTTAAGGCTTCTTATTTTCGTTGACTAAAACGCCTCTCCTGCCGTTTTATGGCATGTAACATTTTGGTTTCACTCAATTTGACCTATCAACTCTAAAGTGGTAATAGTGGCAAATCTTTGAAAATTCTGTGTAAGTATACTGTTAGAAATCAACAACCGACATTTAGGTTTTACATGATACAATTTAACACAACAGTTTTAATCACTCTACCATAAAACAGCTCTTCATCAATGGCAATAAATCGTTCTTGTTTGCACAAAAAGTAGAAACAGAAACAAGAAAGTCCAGTTGCATACATTAAGCGCTCGTCCAGTAGTGACTTACCTTATCTATGAGTTCTCGACATTTAAGATCAATCTCAACCTGAATCCTACTTTGGAGATCCAAACTGCTTAGTTTTGTTAATTAGATACCTCGGAGCCACGTACGTATCATCAGTAGATTTGGTTGATCACTGTTTAAGCATAAGAAACGAGAAAAACCTCTCTGTTCTTCAGGGGTTTCCCTTTAAAGGCTCAGCCTCTTCGTCCTGTGGAAGTTCTTGAGCTGCTTGGGGCTTATCTGATTTCTTTTTTACTAAGTTTTTTGCATATAGAGACCCGAAAACAATTACCTTCACAAGTGAAAAATAGGTTCAGCTTCACAACAGGGGAGATATCTCTTAAGAGCCAGAAAATGAAGTAGAAGATGAAGTAAAGAGACGCTTACGGATCCAATGCACTGCTCCCAGCTAAGCGGGTGTGAGAACCAAATGCAGGAGAGCATGATGCTCAAAAGCTTTTTCATTTTTTTCAGACAACAAAGAAGGATTCAGATACAACAGATTGTGCTTAGTCTGTAAGACGAACCAGAGTAACTTACCTGTCTTGTAGTCATTATGGCAGCAAACGTTAGAGCTCCAAATGTCCTAATGGTGTAAGAAATGAAAAATTGGCTGGCTGTTGCTACCTGCATAACACATAAGTTCGTATACTACCTTTAGTTTAAACAAAATTAAGGCTTTTGTGTTAAATTACAATTTATAAATTCGACCCAAGTATCTCCAACTTTGATAGGTTTCCGGAGCATGATTATTGAAATGACTAAGCAGATGAGTAGAAATAACTTACAGTGGAAAGCAGAGCAATGTCGAATAGACAATCCCTATGCCGAGAAACAAAGTCCACTGCTGGGAGTAAATGCCCTTGCAATATAAGGCCTATTTTGAACACGAGATTTTCCAATCGATTAGCATAGAGCATGATCGACCTCATTCATCATCTTTTTTGAGGTCTACACATTGAGAGGTTTATGCAAGCCAGATGAGTTCTAAACCGAAAATCATTGATGGACTAAGAGAATCACAGTCAGAATTAAGCGTAATAAAAGTTCCTACTAGCTGCACTGTTTAGAGTTCCTGACATATGATCTCAGTGGAAGAATGTATAACTCAACAAACTGAGAGATGGAAAGAAAGAGGAGAATTTACCCTAACTGATCAATCAAAAAAATAACATCACAAAAGGTCCAAGAGGCCAAACAAAATGATAGTGAAAAAAGACAAAGATAAGGATAACTGCAAAGAGAAGATTCTCACCGGTGAAACTGAGAATAAAGGAACAAAGTGTTGTGTAGAAGATCTGGTTGTGGATCTCCATATTATAACCTTTAAATAGTTTGTCTTGGAATGTGCTCGTAAACCCATCAAACCTGTCAGAATTATACCAATACCTGATTATGAGTACACACAAAAAAATATCAGAGGTTCCAAGTTTAGATAACAATAAAATTAAAATGGATATATACCCAAGATAACCAACCATAAGGGAAACACCCCAGACAGTATTTTCTCTTCCTTTGTTGTAAGGACTAACATCATCTCCTGCCTACAACTCAAATACATACACAAAAAAACTTCATCATTCCAGCAGATCTAAATGGTTCAGAGTGATAATCAAACTATACAGTAATGGAGATCCATTTTATGGAAAGATCGAACTTTTACCGGAAAGAGAATGAAGACAGAGCACCCAAGTGTTACAAGGAAAGCCACTAAATAGTCAAATCCCCTGTACCTTTTCTGCATGATGAGAGTTCCCCAAACCTGCACACATAAATGAGAGAGTGGTGATAATAAACTCACATGTACAACAAGTTTCCTACTTTACAGAAGACGAAACTCATAACTTACCATTACAGGTATCATTTTGGCACATTTTGCCAGAGTTTGAACAGGGAAACTCACATACTTGAGGGCCTAAATGCATCACAACAGATTGTAAAACAAAAATTAGAGGACTTAAGGGCTTAGTTCATTACTTAATTAGATTGTAGGTGAAGAACAACTAGTCATACCTCATACTGGCATGTTGTTGTTAAGATATTAGTAACTGATATGAGACAATATTTGTAAACCGGAGCTACAGGATCCAAAACCTTCTTGCTCGCCTAACCAAATACAGAAAAGGTAAAGGAAGAAAAACCAAGATGAGAATGGAAATTAGCCTGAACATAAATTAAAACTCAGGGCTTTTGAATAGAGTTACCAGTAAAGCACCAGCAGAAACAGCTGATGTTGTAAGTCGATTACAGAAAACAAGAAACAAAGAGTACTTAAAATACTCCTTGTTCAACCCATACGGCACTCTCATAATCTTTTCCTGCAATTACAAAGCATAACAATCAAACCCACATACTGAAACAACATGAGATCATACACAGAAACAGAACCAAAAAAACAACATCTTTGCATTTTGTATGAGTGAAAAAGCTATGAACTTTATATGAATTACAAGAAACCCACCAAGTAATCACGAACAAGAAGAGTCTTATACACTACTTTTATGAGCTAAGAACAAAAAGACCCATCAAGTTTCTTCTTCAATCAATTTGAAACAAAATACCTGAAGAAGACCATAGATGACGAGGGTAATCATGATCCCTGAGACGGCGAAAACAGCTTTCCATAGTCTCTTCTCCTTCGCTTCGTTTACTGAATCAGCCTCAGCCATTTCTCTCCATTAACGATCCGCTTCTCTCACTCTCTCCTCCGATCAAGAACGAATTACAGAACCGAACCGAACCGGAATTTAACCCAATTTATTAATTAATCATCGTTGAAAACTAAAATTATGGGCCTTGGGCCCAATAACGTCGTCTTTTCTTTCTCACTTCTATACTATCATCCCAAACCTGAATCCTAACCGAAGTAAACCGCCTCGGCTTCGTGTTGTCTTCATTTCATTTGTATGCTTAGATGGTGACATAAAGCTTCGATTTTTTCTTCGTATTATTACTACTTCCTTGAATTTTCTTTTCTGATTTTACTAAGTTTTTCTCTTTTTATTGAGTGGATGCAGTGTTATTGTCTCTTGCAGTTTGAAGTAATTGTTTTATGGAACATTTCCCTGAAACTTGTTCAAGAGATTACAATTAACTTTAGAAGTTGATTTAAGGGCATAGTGGCATATTTGGAGTAATAACAATGACTTTTTTCTAGATGACCCTTTTGCAATATAATGTAGCTTTACATTATGCATTTTTTTTTCTTGAGTGGAGGCAAGGTAAGAGATGACCCTTTTGCTATACAATGTAGCTTTGCAGACGGGAAGGAATGTTCTTGGTTAGCAAATATTCAACATTGTGCTTTGCTTAAAAAGTTGGTATCTTTGGATCCTTGCTACTTATGGAGTCATTAGTTTCTTGTGATTTGTGTAAATTTCTCTTTGTGTTTTGAGTATTTATTCCTTCTTTTGCTCTTTTCCAAAGGGGAAACTTGTTGAAGATACTAAAATCTTAGAAGTTGATTAGGCATAGTGGCATATTTGGAGTAACAATGTCTCCTTTCTAGATAAGATGTCACCTTTGCTTTTCCTATTGAGCTTATTGCTTTTGGTTAGGATATTGGATCTATTTGAACATTGTGCTCTGCCTCCTTTTGTATTTTTTGGGTCCTGTTTGATTTTGCTACATCTGGAGTCATTTTCAGATGGCAAATTCTTGTGGCTACTTATTATGTTCCCTTGAAACTTGTTCTTGAGATACTAGTTCGCCTAGAAGTTGAGACTATACATAGTGGACTAGTTTGATCTCTGTATGATTGTCCATTTTCTACCTTTGTTCTGGTCTAACTGGCTTATGTTTATAATTTACAAACACTTGCAGGGGATGAAAGGTTGCAAAAGCAGGCAAGTCAGGTACAACCTTCAAGAAGATGGCTAAGAAGATCAGACAGAACCCAAAATACTCACGCATCATCAGTGCTCTACCGTGAAACAAGCTTTGACCACTTCCAAATCCTCAACTAACTCTATGATGAAGGAGATTGAAGACAACAATACCGTTGTATTAATTCTCTTGGCATCAGAGCCGGAAAGAAGATGTCTAAGGTTACAGTTTAGAAGATGCACGACATCTTACCTAAGAAAGTCAATACTTTTGATCAGGAGCTGGTTGCACCAAGAAGGCTAAGTTGAAGTTGATGCCGGATTATCGATCTAACAAGACCCAAACTTTTTACTCGAATGTAGCGAATGATACTGGAATCGTCTAAATATTTTCGCTTTTCTTCCTCTGCATATACATTAACTAGTATATTTTTTAGAGTTCTTGTAATCAGTAATATAGTACAATGAACTTTGGAGTCTCTTGAATCCCCTTTATCATCAAAGTACAACCGAGACTACAACACTTGATTTGGCACACAACGGTTTTACATTTGTCTATCAAAGGCTTTACACAAAAGCATCAAGTTTGTCAATGATAAATGTATAACGAAGTGCTCATTGCAAGGTTTGTGAATCAGTAAAATCCCATGATAGATTAACAACACATTGTTACGGAAAGAAACTTAGATCTCTTTTATTGAAATCATTAATACTTACTTGGTTCTGGAACTGTTTACAAATAATGAGAAATAGAACTTAAAGTGGTACAATTAGCAATTACAAAACTTTACTATCTACAAAAATATCAGACAAAATTGTTCCAAACAATTGAAAGAACAAAGAACAAAAAAAAGCATCACNGGGATGGTTCTTGAGTGAATGAGTAGACCACCTCTTGTGAACGTCTCTCTCCAAGCATCTGCTCAAGAAATCAATTGCGTCCTTAGACAACCAACCCGGTATATGAGGGATGCGATCGCTGTGGCCAATGAGA
>OVBI01003841.1:0-10329 GCA_900406495.1 Sisymbrium altissimum | reverse complement strand
TATATATATATATATATATATATATATATATATATATATATATATTAAAGTAGTAGAGTTGACTTTTTGTAGAATGCAAGATGAATTGTATATTGAGTAACTTTTTGTCTTCTCTTTGTTAGACTTGGAATATTTCATATAAGATTTCACAGTGTTTAGCAAAAAATATGATTTCAAAGTCAACTAAACTACAAAAAAAAAGTCAAAAGTAAAAAAAATGGGATTTGAAATATCATCCAAAAGCACAAAAACTAAAACGAATCATCACACGTGGACATACCCGAATGGCTAATCCATGCCAGCTCAGCGCCTCCTCTCAACAAACGAATCGTTCCGGTGAAATCGAGTTGTAGGGGGGTAACTTCGTAAATAAAGGTAATTATCAACACAACACCTCCTCAAGTTTGTTATTTCCCGCCACCATATCGTTACGCGAGTCTCAAGCTCAGTCATCACTTTCAGAACTCTTTAACTGAAATCACGAAGAAGCTCTCTGGAAACAAACAACAACAATGGCCGCCACAAGAACCATCAACACCGTCTTCATCTTCATACTCGCGTTCACCTTCTTCTTTTCCTCCTCCACCGCCGTGGCCGAGACGCAGGCACCTTCTTCTTCTCCACCTACGCTGACTTGTACGGAGGAGCTGGTTATGTTCTCTCCATGCCTTCCTTACGTCTCCGCTCCACCAAACAACATGTCAGATACTCCGAATCCTCTTTGCTGCACGGTTTTCTCCACTTCCGTTCATTCCACCACTGGAAACTGCCTCTGTTATCTTCTCCGGCAACCGATGATTCTTGGCTTCCCGTTGGATAGATCAAGATTGCTTTCTCTTTCTCAGATATGTACCGATCAGAGCTCCGACGAATCTTTCGAGTCTCTTTGCTCGCCATCAGGTTTATTTCGGTTCCTTTACTGAGTGATCTCTCGAATCTTTAGGTTTGTAATTTTAAAGATTTTGATCTGTTTTGGTGCAGAGTCACCGGAGCTTCCTCCGCTTCAGACTATTCAGTTCACATCTCCGTTTGTTTACGGTATGAGTAAAGAAACCGTATTGATTTCTGTTCGATTATGTTAATGTTTGGTTGAGTTGAGACGAGTTTCATTGATATCTTGCAGGTGATCGAGCTTCCGCCTCTTCTCATTCGTTCGGTTTAGCACCGGAAGCCGCCGTAATCTCACCAAGCTCTGATCAGTTCTCACCAGAAACAGCTAACCTATCATCACCACCACCACCAGAACTTCCACAATCCATCATAAACGGCTCTCCGAAGATCAGAAGCTTATGGTTTCTTTCGACCATCATCATGACTTTGGCCACTTCTTCTCTCTTCACTCGCATCTGAGGCAATATGTGCATGTTTACGTTTTACTTCTTTCTTGTTTTTGAGTAGTCTCTTTTAAATCTACACTTGGGCTGCTACATATCTTCTTTATAGCTTTGTAAATCAAACAAACATGATAAAGTTGGAATAAGAAGCTGTTTAGATTTTATGTTTCCTCTGCTTTTGCTTCATAGCATTGTTCTCTCATAAGAAAGATGATTTCATTTCAAAGTTTTAACACAAGTCATATAAGATCATAGGAACTAATTTTCCAGGAAGCTTTCAAAGTTCAACATTAAAATGCAAATGTCAGCTAAGTAGTAAACACAAACATAGCAGACTTAGACAGAAGCAGTGGTGACATCTTGTACAGACTGACGCCAAGCGTGAGTACGAGCTCCATCCTTGTCGACGATCTTGATCACAAAGTTTGGTGGTGCAATGACCAGCCTCGACCTGATCTCTAGTATGCATTTGTCGACCAATTCAATGGCTTCTTCGACGGTCATGTCGCTGCGGAAGTGCCTGTCCATTGTGGAGAGTGAGAAGTATGAGCCGTAACCGAATGCTCCCTTGTCAACCTTGTGAAGAGTTGCAATGTAGTCAATGTAGTATAGAGATGCACCTGCTTCTTTGTCGTATCCAGCCATCAGGATGTTCACAGAGTACGGATTCTGGAGTCAAACAAAATATAAACAGCAATGAGATATCTCAAAAGGATTAAGTGTGAATATACAGGCCATTCATAAATAACCGAGGGACACCAGGGAATCCATCAGATCAAGCGATAAGAACTAATAGAGTTTGTATCTATCATTGCCAATATCAGTGTCTATTAGCAATCTTGAGCAAAGGCCAAATGGTTTATGAGTATATTATACCGCTCAAGAATCTCTAAATGTTGGAAGACAACCCAAAATCGGCCAAAAAGAATAACATATCAGTTACGCATGAGTATCTGCTTTTCATAATCAAGTCACATAGAGCAGAGCAAACGACTTCCTAATCTTGCAAAACTTTTCAAGGGTGCACAAAACTTCGTAGCTCCTAGTCTTTGTACATTCTGATACAAAGCCATTACAATAACATATCAAGCTAGATATAAGGAGAGGCTATCAGTTTTTGATTAGAGTATCATCTTTTCCGCCAGAAGACATATCACAATTCAAAACTTTGTTACTTCAATCAACCCGAAGAGTAACTTCTGTGACATCCAAGCACAGAACAGTAAAAGTTCCTTTCATATACAAAACTGTAACACAAAGTTTTGAAACAAAGAAAAGTTTGCAATAGAGTCATCGTCTGTCTTATTGCTTTGCTAAAATTCTTTGATCATCTAAAAAGAGCACATTATACGTGCCTACCTAATGAAATTATAGGTTGTTTCTTCCAACTACATCAAATAGATTTTGAGGTAATGAAATTCAAATAGGAGAGCTCAATCCAAAAACTCAAAACTCGTGCTCTTGGTCGAAATCTCAGAGCTACTTGAATCAACAAATCACCTAGAAGAAAGAGGATGTGAAACCCGAGAACTAAGGGGCTTAAGCATATAACTATCAAAACCACATGATGACAGAGGAAAGTATTCAATCCAATACCTCAATAACACACAAGTCAATACCTCAATAACACACAAGTTCAACTAAAACTTGCTCCAACAAACACAATTATCTATCACCTCCAATACCTAAAACTTGCTCCAGAAATCAATTATCTACCAACATTCCTAAAATCTCAGTCTCTCATAAAAAGCATCTAAAGCAAAGAACTTTAAAAACCCTAATTCCCCAAGCTCAAACTGCCATCCAACACATCCCAAAAACCCTAGAAGAAATAGAAAAGAACTCACCTTTCTCAAAGCAGTAGCGAGCTCACCACGAGTGAAGTTAGCAGCAGCAGAAGTAGTCAAAGGGATCCCGTTTCTGAACTGATACAGTGACACATTCTTCTGAACATACTCCGTAAACTGAACCCTATAACACAACAATTCCCAAACCCCACCAATCAAAACAAACCCATCTACTCATTCTCACCAGAGAGAGCTACATAGAGAGATAGATAGATGATTTTACCGGTCACCAGGCTCACCGCTTGCGGCGATTAGCTTGTGTGAGTCAAGGACCATGATCTTGTCCTCGTTGTTCTTGTGGACAAGGATACTATGAACCGCCGATGTATCCGCCGCCACAATCGCGAATCCATTCCCAACGAGACCGAACACACACTCCATCTTCTTCAGATCTGTTCGTTACTTCGATTCGTTCTTTCTCTCCGGTCGCTGGAGATTACAAGAGCTCTTTTAGATCAAAAGCGACTTGAGGAACAAGACGGGTGTGATCGGGTAATTCTACAGGTTAGTTAAGGGTACTTTCGACAATTGTCAACTTAGTGTTATAATCTCTATTTTGTAAAGTATGAGGATGTAAGTGTTATAATCTCTATTTAGTTAAGGGTATTTTCGACATTTTAAGTTTAGTGTTATAATCTCTATTTTGTAAAGTATGAGGATGTAAGTGAGAGTTTAGTAAGACTTTAGGGGTTTATTAGTAAATTTAATATTGAGTTTCTGCAAGCAACCTCTCGTTCTCTTCTCTCTCTCCCGCTTTCTTCTTGCTGAGTCGCCGACTATGGAGAAGAATCAGGTCTAACAATGGTACTCTCCGATTCTTCCTTCGGTTTCTAATTATAAAAAATTCAATTTATTTTCTTGGTCTCTCTCTCCACATCGAAGGGACTGAACAAGCTTCGTTTCGAAAGCAAAGCACTTATTCCAGAAAAATAGAAAATGAAATGAGAGGAGGTTTCGTGATTGTGCTTTGAGTTGTATTGACTTTGTTGAATAATGGTTATCTTCCTTTAAAGCAATTGACCCTTGTGTGATTGGTTCAACGACCCTAAACACAATAGAAGATGGCGTATTCTGTTCTTCGGCTTCGAAAGGTTTCAGCTTTCGGGATTTCTCGTGTTCTTCAAGGTTGGAGCTTTTCGAAACCCTTTCTTTCTTTTTATGTTTCTCGTTTGGTTTTTAGAAATGGACATAGTTGACTCCAGTTTGTAAGAAGTGGATGCAGAAAGTTCGAACCTTTTTTTCTTTGAGCTCTGTAGCTTCTTTTCTAGTTTCTGTATTTAGAAGATTGGATTGGTTATGTTGTGTTCTTATGATGGCTTTGTGTTTTTTTCAGCTGATAAGGGAAGAAGTTTGTGGCGGTTTCACTTGGAACCGGAGTTTAGTGAGTTTTTGAGATTAGGTGTCTTGACTAGGAATTACAAAAAGAGCTCAGGATTCTCTAAGTACGACTTCACTGGCTCCGAAGCAGCCGCAAAGTTCGATTTCACTGATCTTACGTAAGACCGGAACTCCTTGTAGATTTGTCATTTGATAAGACATTCAATATTTTGGGTATGACCTTTCTTGTTGTGAAGATATATGTGAAAAGGGGGAATTGATTTAATATTTATGTCATAACCTTGAGTTTTTCAGCTGTCCTCATACATGGTATCCAATTGCTCGGAGGAAGAAGCGTAAAGTCGTTCTACATGTTGGTCCCACAAACAGTGGCAAAACATATAATGCCCTGAAGCAACTTGAGCGGAGTTCTTCAGGTATGTCTTAGAAAGTGACTCTATTAGACCTCATTTTTTCTTTCTGGAAACCATTTGTTGAACTGTTTAAGATAGCTTTTTTTTTATTAATTGAAGGTGTATATTGTGGTCCGTTAAGATTATTGGCATGGGAAGTAGCTAAACGGTTAAACAAAGCTAATGTTCCATGTGATTTGATCACGGGACAAGAGAAAGAGTTAGTGGAAGGGGCAAATCACAAAGCTGTGACAGTTGAAATGGCTGATGTTACGTCTTTCTACGATTGTGCCATCATAGACGAAATTCAGGCTAGTCTTGCTTGAATTTTCCTGAAGAAATTTATCATCAGTGTTTGTTTTTCTTATTCACCTCCTTTCTTTCCCTAATTTCAGATGGTGGCATGTAAACAAAGGGGATTTTCATTTACTCGTGCTCTACTTGGTATTGCGGCTAATGAACTTCATTTATGTGGGGATCCAGCTGTCGTACCTCTTGTTGAAGATATACTGAAAGTAACTGGAGATGATGTCGAGGTATCATGTTTATTTGAGCTAGAGGCCCTTTTTCTTCTTGACTACGGTGTTAGTATACAGGAATACTGTGAGGTTTTTGTTCACTCTTGACGTAACCACGACCTCTTGATCTCCTTTATTTTGTATTTAGGTTCTTACATATGAGAGGCTTTCGCCATTAGTCCCTTTGAAGGTTCCAGTTCGGTCAGTTTCCGATATTAAAACTGGGGATTGTCTTGTAACCTTTTCACGAAAAGATATATATAGGCATAAGGTTAGCATTTGTTATCTTTTACTCTCTTTTTGCATCTTACATTTTCTAGCTTGAGTTTGCTGCCAGAATTAGGCGTTCTGGCATCCTATTGAAATGCATACATCTCTCTATTATCCTAATATTTCTCTACGCTTCATGAGAATTGAATGTTATTCTCTTGCCTTAATTTATTTCTTCTTTGCTCTTATTGTGGTCTTCGTTTTTTGTACCTTTCCATAGAATACAATTGAGATGGCGGGGAAGCATCTTTGCTCTGTGGTTTATGGTTCATTGCCTCCAGAGACTCGCACAGCACAGGTTTGAGTCCCTTACTGTTCTTGCTTTTGACCTAGCTGGATGGTCTAAGAGTTATCTATATTTTCCCCCTATTCGAAATGTTCTGTCGTATTTAAATTCTTTAAGAACTACAGGCAACAAGGTTTAATGACGCGACCAATGACTTTGATGTGCTTGTTTCCAGCGATGCGATTGGCATGGGTCTTAATTTGAATATTTCAAGGATTATCTTTTCAACCCTTGAAAAATTTGATGGTACCGAGACTAGAGACCTAACAGTATCTGAGATTAAGCAAATTGCAGGTATGTTTTAAATAAAACCAATAACCACTTCAAGAGCTGTGGTAGTATGTTAATAAGGTGTTCTTGTCAAGTCTAGGGCAGGACTAGAGTAGGGTAATGACTGGAAATGTAGCTTTGCCAGCTCAAAAACATACCTTGTTGGTTAGTTGAGAGCTGAAAAGTTTAAAGGGAAGCCAGTGGATTGGTCTACGATCTTAGTTTGCGCTTATGAAAGTTTAGGGTGCTCTAGATGTCTCACCTTAGGGTTCTATCTTTGGTTTTTGCTTCAGTTTGTTCTCTGTTTGTCTTCTGTATTTGGTTCAGAGAGTGAATAAAGGGAGAATCGTTTGTCATGATCCTGTTGTAGGGAGAGCTGGCAGATTCCGGTCACAGTTTCCTGTTGGTGAAGTAACTTGTTTGTATAAGGAGGATCTTCCGTTGCTCCACTCTTCTTTGAAGTCTCCTTCACCTATTATTGAGGTAATTTTTATTATATAACCGTAAAACTTGGTTCCCTCTACATCTTTTCCTTCTTATGATTGGCTAAGTTTGCACAAACTTCTATCCTGCAGCGTGCTGGACTGTTTCCAACATATGACCTTTTGTCTAGATATTCGCAAGCACACCCTAAACTCAGCTTGTACAAGATATTGGTAAGATACATTTTTTTTTCCTTCGCTGTTTACGGTCCTTAATGAGTAGATCTGTAATCATGGCTCATTAACTTTGGCAGGAACATTTCGTTGAAAATGCTAAGTTATCTTCAAACTACTTCATCTCTAATGTTGAAGACATGATGGTAAAAATTCAGTGATGATCTACTTTTGTTCACACATCAGAAAGAGAATCTGTGTTTTAACATGTGTTGACCTTGATTTTCAGAAAGCTGCAGCTCTTGTTGATGAATTACCCCTCAATTTGCAAGACAAGTACCTATTCGTGGTCAGGTAATAGCAATTGTAACATATTTTCGTCTTTTCTTGTTTTCTTGCACTCTATAAGATTTCAAATGGAAACAAGCTTGAAGTGATCAAACTTTATTATGTGCAGTCCAGTTGACATAAATGATGAAATATCAGGTCGGGGATTTGCACAGGTAAAAAAGAAACTACAAGCTCTCATGTTTTTTCCTTTTCTTTTGAGAGATTATATGCAGTTTGTTCACTTTTACTTTTTTTTTCTTGATACATCAGTTTGCTGAAAACTACTCTAAGACACGCGTTGTGAGGCTCCGAGAGATACTTTCAGATGACACAGTTAAGGTTCCCAAAACACATACAGAACTCAAGGAACTTGAATCCATCCACAAGGTAACATCTTTTTTTTTTCCTGTGAGTAGTGATCAAAGGAATGGTATGGGCTTTTATCAATAATTTGGGGAAAAGAGAGAGGGGGTTTGATTTACTTTTGATCTTAATCGTTCACTAAGTCAAACCAAGAGAAAAGAAAGTTCGCATTTTGATAGTTTAGCTGAATATGTGTTTCTTTGCATCATAACTTGAACAGGTTTTGGATCTGTACGTATGGTTAAGCTTAAGGCTAGAGGATTCTTTTCCTGACCGAGAAGTAGCAGCTTCACAAAAGTCAATCTGCAATTTGTAAGTAGCTAGACTTAGGAAACCCGCAAGTCTTTTCCTCTGATTTGCTTCACTTTCTGATGCAAAGCAACGACAAATTTTGCAGACTGATTGAGCAATTCTTGGAGGCAAATAGGTTGATAGCTCCTACCTCCTCGAGAATAAAACTGAAGAGCCGGCGAAAACTTCGATAATTCATTTCCAGTTTGGTTGGACAAAGTTTCTTGTTCTGCTTGTTGGTTTTGGATTTAGTCGCTGAGGTAGAGCTAAAGACAAGTGATAGATTGTGCCACAAGATCTCACCACAACAGTAGCATTCAAAGTTGTCATGTATTCTAAGTTTCTAACTAACAGTAGAGAGCTATTTAATTTAATTCTTTTAGTCATTTCATTGAGGCATGACATGCTTTGAGATGTTATGAAAACATACATATCACAAGCAGCCGAGAAATACACAATTCTAAAATGCATATGAAATCAGATGCATTCCATAGTAAAGACTATTGCTTTTGCTTAGGTGTATGGTCTTCACACAGCTGAAGTCAATTCTTTTATAAATAAGTTAACTATTTTATCGAATTACATGGAAAACTTGATCATTGTTCTTTATCCTTTGTGAATACTAAATTCGTTTCTTTTTGGCCAAACTCTGGGACAAGTAGTAAGATATATAATTCACAAAGCTACGATTTCTCAAAGTTGTTTTGGTTCTAAAGAGAAGAAAGTACAAAGCAAAAAAAAAAACATAACTTTGAACAAGGTAACAGATTACAAATCCACACACTCGCATTTCACATTCTCTACATGGTCTGATGGTGTGATGGTTAGAGAAGCAAATAAAACCGAACAAAGTCTCAACTCTCAAATAGTCATGAAGTACCTCTAGACACTTGCATAGAGCTTCACATTCTCTACATGGTCTAGAAAGGTTTGAAGTACAGTATAGATACGCACATCCATTTCTTGAATTTCAACTCTTACGACAGTGTTCCTCTTGGGATTGAAGTAGAAGAGGTAGACCCAGTAGAATGGGCACAGGATCGACAAGACAATCTCATTTGTCCGAGTTACCCCAACAAATTTTAAAAAGTACTTCTCAACTATATTCTTCCACGAAGCTGGCAATACATACACATGCTCAGACCAATCCTCTTTCTCGATATCTTCTAGAACCCACAACATAAACCTTGTAGTCCTTCGGTCGATAACACCGACATTCCCTTCGTTGTCTTCAGCCAGTATTAAACCTAATTTACCATTGAAGTTTATAAGAGTCCCGAAAAGCACTGCTCTTCCGAGAGTTTCCTTGACGTGAAGGGTACTGAACTTCTCAGACCTAATGTCAAAGCAAACTATCATATGAGAGATATTCGTAGATGTATAATACAAAACACCGTTGATGCATATCTCTTCACGCGGATGAAAATGGGGTATGCAACACTCGATCATTCTCCATGACATGTTTCCATTTTCTAGTGTCAGAACCTGATGCTCCTCACACACCACATCATCTTCTCCATGCATTGGCTGTGTCATGGACAATACCTTGAATTTTTTACCTATCGGATCATACCCAAGCAAGCTCCTCACTCTAGTTCTCATAGTCTTCACGTTGTCTAAGACTAAGGCTTGTCCGGTGCTAGGGTTGCAAATCACCGGAACCCTTTGCTTCTTTCCATTTGAGACCCGCTTATATATATGACAAACAAGGCCATGGACAAGACCACTAATTTTACAAGAACTATCAAACGTCAAACCTCTGAAATGCATGAGAGGATTGGCGGCTAGAGGAGGAGACGAGTTCTCATCCGGATTTTGAGGCTGTGGTGACGAGAAGAAGACCAACTGACCTCTTTTTTGCCTAGCGAACAACAGCTGCGGGCGAGCAGAAGATTTGGTTAAGAACAGCTCGGTGAAATCTGGAAGGCGGAGCATGGAGGCCCATAGCTTCGATACGCAACGGCATATCGCGATAGACTTTAACGGCAGCCTCGTGAATATCTCCATAATGACATCAGTTGGGATCGGCAACGAGGAGCTTTCTCTTCCATTCTCTGAGGTTTTCGATCGCATGTTACGTTGAGTATTGGTTTGAGGATCTCCTGAAACGTGCCGTGTGTTCATGGTGGATAATGCACTGAAAACTAAACACAACGACGTCCACTAGGATTTCAAGAAGCTAGCCAAAGAGAGAGAGTTAAAAAAAGTTTTACGGTGAGAAAACTTTTGACGTAATGGGTTTATCAGAAAGCCCATATAGCTAAACATATTGGCCCATATAGAATACCGCCGTTTCGACGAAAAATATAATTTTACTGACAAAAACAAAATATTGTTTGTGGGTTTTTGGTAAGAATTTTTATTCTGCAGTTTTGATTAAGAACTGTTTTTTAGGAATTTTTTTATTTTTTTTAGAGATAATTGCTAGAGTAGTCTTGATAAATTAGGAAATTGCTAGAATAGTCTTCAAAATTGGGTGAAAGTGTAAAAAGAC
>OVBI01003840.1:0-10183 GCA_900406495.1 Sisymbrium altissimum | reverse complement strand
CGCTTTTTTTTTTTTTTTTTCAAGGTCATGTTTGACCTTTCCTTTGACAGAGGGTTAGATAGAATATTGAGGGGTTAATGGATTGTCCGTCTCGTACGGAGGGGTATCTCAGCTTAATGTCCAAAAAGAAGTGATTCTCATTTTGTGTTTTTTCAGCAATATGGTTCCGGTTACATTTATTATACTTTACTTCAAGAAATTTTGCATCTTTCTTAGCAGGTAAGAACCAAGCAGCTTCCAAATTACTTGAATTCTTAATTAAAAGAGCTAAAGAAAAAGCTGAGCTAGTGGAAGAATTCCGATGGTAGGACTAATGCTCTTTGGAGAAAGTGAGAGCAGCAAGCGTTAACATCCAATATAGGTGATCGTCTAAGTGGAAGGGACGGAAAGGATTGACCAAAAAGAGAAGAAGAAAGAAAGGGAATGAGGGCGATGATTGGAGTGTGCAGAAAGTGAAGATAAGGAAGTAGTTGGAATAATTAGCTATTATTACTATATGTTTAGTATGTTTATTAGGTACAATTGGGTGTATTAAGAACAACTGAGACAATTTCTAGGTATAATTGGGTGTATTAAGAACAACTGAGACAATTTTTAGTTGTGAACAAAAAAATATTTATTGGAAAAAAACATTGATAAAGTTAGAAGATTTTTTTTTAAAAAATTCTAGTCAATTTCTTAAATTTATGTGTGTCCGTGATATACACATAGTTGTTTGTAAATGTCCAGTTATACATACATTTAGTTGTATTTTCTCGATTTTTCATATTCGTAGTGGAACATATGATGTTCTACTTGGATACCATTTATTAGGTTTTTATAATTTCAAATCAATAACATGTATGATTGAAAACAATAAATTCTTTGTGAATTAATAACAAAGATAAAATAACTACAACTATGAACCAAAAAGAAAATTAAAAAAAAAATTTCCAGAAAAAAAACATTAATAATGTTAAAAAAGTGCGCCGCAAAATATTTTTTTTTAAAAACATTTGAGTCAGTGTCTTAAATCCCACATGTGTATCTGTGTAATGCATATAGTTATCCCTAAATGTCCAGTTGTACGTTCCTCTACATAATTGTATTTTCTTGGTTTTTACGTATTTATGGTTGAATTTTATGATGTGATATTATATTATAGTTGGACATATTAATTTCCACTATTAATTATCATTTACAAAGCTTTCATAATACTATTTGCACAAGTTCATAGTTTTTATATCTTTTGCTTCACAAGAAGGGTATCCCTTGCAAAGTCTTCAATATACTATAAGGAGTGTTTATATGAAATCCATGTACTAAAAAAATTGTAAATTCTTATTTTATGAATTTAAAATTGTTTTTTATGGTTTAATATGTATTTAGAATTTTTATAAACTTTGATTTATTATTTTTTCATATTTGTTGAATACAAACACACATATACATATATAACTTTAGTTGTTCCTAAGTGTCCAGTTGTACACTCGGTTTTGTGTAAATTAAACCTTATAATAGGATATTATGTTCGAGTATGCACATCATTTTACACTATTAAGTATCATTTAATAGGTTTTCATAGTACAAATTGTAAGAGATTATAGTTTTCACATATGTTACTTGATAAAAAAGGATAACCATTTACAAATATGAAATCAATAAAAAGTATTATAAAATTATAAATTTTTGTGTTATTGGTTTTAAATTGTTTTTTCTGACTGTATGTGTTTCACTAAAATCTAACTTCTCATCTAAATGCAAAATTTTTTTTTTTTAAAATGTAATACTGAAGCCAACAATAAGAATATCATTAAAATGATTTAAGAAGTAAAATGTAAGATCACAAACTGTAATGGAAGATTACAAACTGAACAAATGCGTCCTTATAGATATTTAAATATTTCCATAGCTTTTTTTGTATCGAATTTATACTCAAAACAACAAAAATCTTAAACCCAAACACAGAGCTTTACCACTATGAATGAGAATTCACACGTACAATTCTCAAACACGTCCAGCGACAACAAAAACAACAGCCGAAATAGCAGCAGCAGAGTTACCAATGAAGGAGAGCAATCCAGCGTTAACAGTCTCTTGCTCATCCAAGAACAGATCATCAGGAACCTTAAACGCATCCTGTAAGCAAACAATCGTTACTCCAACAGTCAAAGCCAATGTTAACAAGGATCTAACACTCATCGTGAACATGACCACGATCGTCTTGTTCAGAGCGAGCAGCCTCTCTTGATCGGAGAAAGTACGTCCGAAGAGAACCAGAGGCTGATCCAAAGATTATAAGAGGTAGAGGAACATCCAGCCGCAGAGGAGAGAGAGGAAGACGTGGAAGGAGAAAGGATGTGAGAGGAGTGAGAACACTAACACGAGGAAGACTATCGCTGTACTTGACCTTGACGTAAGTGAGATTCTTATGGACTCGGGAGAAGGAATCAGTGAGGGATTTACGTCTTGCGAAGCTCCATCCATGGACGGTGTTGCAAGAGACTATCGTAGAATGAGAAGGAGAGACAGGAAAGAGGACGTACGAGAACGTGAATATTGATCGGTGGCTAAAAGAGGTATGGTGGCTGATTTGTTTTCTCTTTAAAAGAAAAATAAATAAATATAACATAGATTTTCATTAAGGCTATAATAGGGTTTTCACTAAATTGAGTGGCATAGTGATTAGTGGGTGGCATGAGAGATCAATTTTTATCAAAAAGTGGCATTTAAGCCGTGCGCTCAATGAGGTGGGAGCTATTAAACGACATTGTTTTCCTGCGTTTTGGGGATCGAAGAAAAAGACTATTTTCTCTTTCCCTTTGTTATTTATTATTCCTCAAGACCAAGTGTCTCTTAATTAACCCATCCATGAATATTGAACCCCTATCATTTCCCTTTTGGCTTTTGGTCTCTTTTATTTTCTTGTCAACTGAAAATAATTTTTAATACAGTACCTTTTTTTTTCTCTGTTTTATTCTTGTGGATATTTTGACTCTATTTTAATTACATCTAATAAAATTCCATTTCCCCCCCTAATTAAATACATTAAAATTTATAGAATATCAATACAAATTAATTTTAGTGCATATGTCATAAAACATCTAATTCCGGGGAAAATGGATAAGCATAATTACCATCAAAAGACTGATGAGACAAATTAGGTGATAACAAGTTGGCGTGGACACGCCGACGAACCACCAATAACATTACACCTCACAAGTTTCAAATTTTTTTAAATAGTAAAATATGATGGCTCATGAGATGGATTAGATCTCTCTTGTCTTGGGTTAGTTGAGCGCTAACAAGCGTTTTAATTTCAAATTCTTTTATTTATCGTGCGTTTTAATTTCAATTAATAATAAAATTATGGAGATTAAATAAATAAAAAAGGACAAGTTTGAAAACATAAAATAAAAGTCTATTAGTTGTCCTACTTTTTCCTCTAACAACAATTTCCAACAAAGCTTTAACTACAACGAATCGGTATAAAAGAGAGAAACAAAAAAATTAAAAAAACCTAATTTCCACCTTCTTCTAAAAAAAACCAAGAAGTAATGAGCGTTTTGCCCCAAAAAAGAAGGAAACAGTAAACAAGAATGATGGGAGACATTAAACTTCGGTTCTATGTGGGTGGGTGTGTCTATGGATTTTGTCTTAGGTTTACCCGTGGTTAAGCACAATGATTCTGTACTCGTGGTGGTCGATAGGTTTTCAAAGATGGCTCACTTTGTGCCATGCATCAAGACCAACGATGCATCCCAGATTGCTGACCTGTTCTTCAAAGAGATTGTGCGCCTGCACGGACTGCCACGGACTATCGTGTCAGATAGGGACCCAAAGTTCCTAGGGCACTTCTGGCGTACATTATGGAAGAAGTTGGGGACCAAGCTGTTGTTCTCCACGTCCTACTACCCCCAGACCGATGGCCAGACCGAGGTTGTCAACAGGACCACCCACCCTATTAAGGGCCCCCATTGGTAACAATCAAAAGAAGTGGCTTGATTGCATCCATTATGTTGAATTTGCTTATAACCGGGCCACCCACTCTACTATTAAGCTCTCGCCATTCAAGATTGTGTATAGTTTTAAGCCGCAGGTACCTCTAGACTTAGTGCATCTGCCCCCGAAAGAGCAGCTAAGTCAGGATGGTGTGACCAAAGCAGAGTTCGTGAAGAAGACATATGCCAAAGTACGCGCACAGATTGAGCTGAGGAATGAGAAGACTAGGACCAAAGAAAAAAGGACCGCAAGGAAGTCCATTTCGAACCAGGATATTTTGTGTGGTTGCATCTACGCAAAGACCGGTTTGAAAAGGAGAGAAAGTCCAAACTAGCTCCCCGAAGCGCAGGACCGTTCAAAGTCCTCAAGAGAATCAATGAGAATGCCTACCAACTAGACCTCCAAGGTGAGTATGAAGTTTCATCAACTTTCAATGTGTCTGACTTACTTCCTTATAATGCAGGAGATGCTGTTCTGAGGTCAGAACTTCCACAAGGGGGAGAGGATGATAAGATCCCACAGCCGGACACAACCGGGACAGTACTAAGGCCACCAAGCATCCCGACCATGAATCATCAACCACGGACCAGATCAGGCCAACGGACCATGACCGAAGATTTCAATCGGGCCACCGAAGGGCTTCTAAACCAGATGGAGGTTAATGGACTCATTGGGCAATTCTCAGACTTAGACATCAATATGGACCACGGACCACAGCCCATATCCATCTCATTTCGGACCGGACCAAGTAAAGATGACCAGTCTATGAAGAATGGCCCAGCAAGCTTGTTCGTCTTCAGCATTCAGCCCGTCAAAGACTGAGGATGTATAGAGACAAAGCTCAGTGCACATCCATGCCATCATTGCTGAACAACCATTTAACGTAAGTACCATTCAATTCAGATTATACGGACTAATGAGTTTTCCTTTTTGTTTTGTGTCTTAAGTTCTTTCCTTTTGTTATTTTCGGCAACTTGTTATACCATTAATTTCGTACCGTTGTATTTGTTTCAAAGACCCCTCAAAGTGAAAAGCTGCGTCGGCTCTCTTTATAAGGCCCCTCTATGCAGTCGTGTATTTTTCAGAATTGATTAATAAGAAACCAGCGTATTCTCTTAAAGAGTTTATTTCCTTATGTCCAAAAACCGGGTTTTTAGTCTTAAGTGCAAGCTCTTTCCACCGAGTTTGTGGCGACTATCGATCCACCAGTTCGTTTCCCCAGTGTTTTTAGCTCATCAGATAGTGCCGGACGGCCAGCCGATCGAGAATCCATCAATTCCATCTATCGCAAATTACTGAGCCGCGTCCCGTACAGCGTCCCAGAGATCACCGTTCTGCGTCTCGAGTCATCGAGGCAACACCCGATTCCTGATCGCGTCTCGCTATCAACACCCCACGTCTCGAGCCTTCCGCATCGCGTCTCGATCCATCGTGCCGCGTCCCGAAAGACTCCCCGCGTCCCGACTCCATCGCCACCGCATCCCGACTCCATCGCCACCGCGTCCCGACTCCATCGCCACCGCGTCCCGACTCCATCGCCACCGCGTCCCGATAACCTCACCCTGCGTCTCGATACTGTCACCACCGCGTCCCGAGTATACCAAGCCGCGTCCCGAGCAACCGTACCGCGTCCTGATACTCCTCCACCGCGTCCCGACAGCCACATATCGTGTCCCCATCATTTCATTCACCCTCTAATCAATTCCCACGGATCTAGGGTCGTATCAGCATAGGCTTAGGAAATCCTCAGGTAGCATAGGAATGATTGGGCAAAACGATGATTTGGGAACGATCCAATAAAGGAATTGCTTGAAACGGGGTAAAATTTACCTAAGAAAACATGAGGTAAGGAGGAGAGCCCCAAGGGAGGTAGTTAAAATCAGAAAAGAAGGCTATCTAAACAACACTTACATCAGGCCATCACCACAACAAGGTGAAAATAAAGAAAACCTCGTCGAGAAGGCGCACTCCAGCCAAGAAGAAATAAACCCCGAAGTTAAGAAGAAAGCACCAAAAAAGAGCCACAGAAAAAGGAGAGCCATAAATAGGCAAGGGTATACTAGGGCCCAGAAATAGAGACTTAACATATAAAGCCGATTGGGTAAATGGGTAGATGTAGTTCCATCTTTGCATGAATCAATTGGTTTTTACCTTTAGCATTTTGTTAGGAAGGTCCATATTTCCAGAGAGAACCCTGTCTAGAAGCACTAAACTCCTAAGTAGCGAGCTCCATTCATGGCTCGCTTTCCAGCCTAAACCCTTTTGAACCAAATGAGTCAAGTCGATGACTTGAGGAGTGATTCACCGCTTTTAATACTAAAGAATGTAAAAAAGAGAAAAAGGAATGAGATTTGCAGGATCCAGAGTCGAGTCCCATTGGGTGGCATGATGACTAGTGGCTAAAGCACCTTGGAGTAAGCGAAATACTCACTTGCACTCTAGAACCTTTAGTAAAGACATCGGGTTAACTTTTTTTGGATTGAATCTTGAACTTTGATTGCAAGTTGTCATAGGTTCTTCATCTCTAGATTGGTTAGTTTGCTTGAGGACAAGCAAAAGGCTAAGTTTGGGGATGTTGATACTCTTGCATTTTAGCTAACGATCATAGCATTTTCATGTAGCATTAGATCCTTGTTTCTTGATTTTTCATTTAGATAGCATTGCATTTAGGCATAGGAATGCATTAGACTAGAATCTTGCATTTTGTTACATATTTGGGTATTTTTCCAGGATAAAAGAAGACTTAAGGATCATGGTGACCAAATCAAGACAGCCAAAGCCATCAAACAAAAGAATAAGTGCAACGAGGAAGGAACATCAAGCTTACTCCGATGCAGTACACCCCAAGTTTGCATAAGAACAGATGGCCAAAGATCCAACTTGGGGAATGCACCTTTCAAAGGGCCATGCAGAAGAACAACACCAGTGATGTCTCCTGCCCCTTCACGCGCCAACAATCGAGGCTGTCCCCTTCTCAGCCATAAGCTCCCCTCGATGTTGCCCTAGCCGTACAGATAGTGAAGCGTGCCTCCAGCTCACGCAAGAAGACAAAGCAAGCCATCCCTGCCAAAGTGGTCCCGAGGATTATAAGGTTTTCACCCCTTCTGTCCCCTATAAAAGCAACCCTACATCCTCAAATGGGACACGAACAACATTATTACATTCCATCACCTCCAAAAAACCTATCTTTATTTACTCTTGTTTGGTTTCTTTTTAAGGTCTTTGCGCCGCCAACATGAAGAGAAAGAATTGCTCTTCTTTTCTCTTCTTGTTTGCTTTTAAATATTTTTCATCAGAGCTTGAACTCATTTACTTAATGCAAGTTTAATTCAGTCTTATTTACTTCTTTGTTATTTTTGCATCTAAATTTCTGCTTTAGTTTCTTTTCTCACCTTCTCATGAACTTGTCTCACTTCCCCATGGATTTCGAGACTTGTTCCATGAAATCTGAGTAGTTTCTCTTAGAGCTTCTTCGTGGGTTGAGGTGAAGAGGTTTCCTTAAGTCTTAAGCTCGGTTTTACTTAAAACTCGGTTCTTTCTCCCTTAGCCTCTCTTAACGCTTGCTTAAGTATGATCTCCTTCAGCATGTTTTTAAGCTCCCCTAGTGAGAGAACCACTCCATGGATCGTAGTTTGAACCGGTAAGGAAGATGTGGATTTCCTGAGCCCAAAACATTGGCTGTCTCAAGGAACCGCATAGTTCTAAGAGGATAACTCTTTAGGCTTGGACCATTGCACCACCACTAGGCAAAAGCTAACTTTGGTGGCTCTGGATCCAAAAGGACTTTACCTACGAGAGTGGGACTGTCTATAACAGTTCCTTTACTTAAGAACCGCCTCAAAGAAACCCTCTTTAAGAGGAGTTGAGATTTTACACCAAGCAAACCCCAATATAAAAGAACCTCTGATCCTATAAAATCCACCAAAGCTCTTCTCTTTAATATTAATCTCCACTCTAACTGCTATTATCTTGTGCTAACTGAACCACCACTTAATTATCGCTTTAAAAACCTGTCTAATCAATTCTAACTTTTTACTTCTTTGCAATTGCACTCTTACTTTTATTTCTTTGCATCCTTAATCTTGAGTGACACAAGATTATTGTTCAAATCTCTAAGCTGTTATTGGTGAGCCTTTTGGTGGCTTTATCTTGGACTGATTGTGAATCCAACCCTCAGGTTGGTTCGATAACCCCCACTCTACTACAAATGGTTAAAGTGGTGGGATTTGATCTAAGTGGTTAGTAAAACACCGCATTATCAATTATATGGCACAGCCTTGTCTCCTATACGCATGCCAAACACGATGTGGTACTGAATTGTGGAAAATTTCAATTGCTCATTTTAATTAGTTAATTAGTCATCTGACGAAGTTTGTTTATTTTTGGCTTTAAACTTGCTTCTAATGGTTTGTTTCTTCACTCGTCTCTTAGTTTCATTTGTTACAAGTAAAGTTTTGTTAAGCAGTCATTTAGTTTAATGTGTTAACCTTTGTTGTTAGTTTGTTTAAAGTTGATTCTTTTGGGTTGATTTATCACTTATTTCTTTGTTTTCTTTGTTACTAGTGTTAAGGCTTTAATTAATGTTAATTGGTCATACTTTGATTCTTCCACATTTATTCGTTTGGTTTGTTACAAGTGTTAAAGCTTTTTGTTTCACTCGTTTAATTACTTATGTGTTAAAGAGCTTTGTTACCAGTGTTAAAGCTTTTTTTAATTCTTCCACGTTTCTTCGTTTGCTTTGTTACAAGTATTAATGTTGTAGGTACAACATCTTTTGACTCAAGTGAAGAACCTACTTTCTATGGATAGAGATTTATGAGCTTCAATACCCTGGATCAGTTGATTTGAAAGTTGTGGTCTTTAAATGTGATTGGTATGATCCAACTATTGGAAAAGGCACAAGACTAAACAAGTCAGGGATTGTGGATATCAATGCTAAAAGGCATTATGAAAAATACGATCCTTTTGTTTTGGCTTCACAAGCAGATCAAGTATGTTATGTTCCATACCCACGGATGACTCAACCGAAAAAGATCAACACTGGAATGCAGAAATTATGATACACCCGAAGGGGAAAGTATTGGTCGACCAAAATTAAGATTTCACTGCAATGCAACATGAAAATGATGTTTCTATTGTTCAAGCTGATTCATTGCATGTGGAGGCACTTACATATCTACATGCCAAACAGAAGAGCTTGATGATCAAGAAGTAGTAGAAGAATTTGGATCAGATGCTGATGATGGAAATTCTGATATCGAGTTATCGAGTGATGAATCTGAATAGTATTTGTTTTACAATTTATTATGCTATTTGTACATTTTTCGAGTTATCGAGTGTTTTTGGATTTTTTTTTCCTAAATTTGAATATATTTTTTAATTTTTTTAATTTATGTGTGATTTTAATTTTTGTTATAAAATGGTAACAACTATGTCAAAGTCTATGACCAAATGTAAAAGTCACTAAAATAGTGACTAATTGTGACAGCATACTTACACAATATTTGTAACTATGAGTGATTTAAGTTTAGTCACAAAAATCATTATGATTTATTTACTAAATTTAGTCGCTACTCCGTAACAATGTTTGTTACTATTTTTTATTTTTGTAACATTTATGTTAGTATTAGTGACAAAAGTTTGTTACTTTCAATCCAGTCACAATATAATGACGAAATTGTCATCTTTTTAGGACTAAATATGTACCACCCGTCTCATCCTCACCCGAGAACGGCGTGCCACAACCACTAACTTATCTCTCAAGTAACTCTAATAACTCATTAATACTCCACCTTACTCATATATGTGACAAATCTACAACTGCTATCGCCAAATTAAATAATAAAACAAATTATTTAAAATAAAATAAAGAAAATCATATTTAAAAAATCTCAAAGCACCCGATCCATCGTATGTCCATCTAATCATCAATCTCACCTGAAAAAGATAAAAAGAGGGGTGACCAACTGGGGAGTCACTCAGTGAGGTTTGGGATGCTAATCGCACAAAATGCAGTTTCGGTCATAGCANGCAGTTTCGGTCATAGCACTCCAAACACGGAACAAAGACTAAACATGAACAATCACGGCACCTAAAGCACCCACACATACATAGGGTTCCTACGTGACGGTTTAAGTGACCGACCGCACCATCCCTCTCGGAGGTCAGCATGGAATAGTGTCCAACGGCACCGCCCCTGGGA
>OVBI01003839.1:0-10347 GCA_900406495.1 Sisymbrium altissimum | reverse complement strand
TCAGCTCGGTAGCCAGGAGGGTAGTTTTTATCGAGCTGGCTAGCATATACCATCCAGTTTGGTAGAAATGGTGAATGAAACATGCATTTTGCTGCTCCAAGCTTCCATACCGAGCTGGACAGCAATCCCCAAATTGAGGACCCCATAACTTTCTCTTATGGACTCCGTTTGATCTGATTCTTCTTCCATGAGCTTCATAATTGAGTTAAGAACATTTTCTAAGTGGTTTATTATTCAAAATATTTATGGTTTAGAGGATAGATCTCGATCATTGAGCATATATCCTTTTCAGCTCGAAACTCTCGGAAAGTGTCATCCAGCTCGGTTTCCAAGTGGGGAAGGATTCTACCGAGCTGGTTGCATCATGCTGTCCAGATCGGTACCAAATTGGTCAGGTGATACCGAGCTGGATGCATCATGACAGCCAGCTCGGTAGATTTGTACCGAGCTGACTGCTCTGTGCTGTCCAGACCGATGTTCTCTGGCAAGTGCTGGGCAAAACGTGCGTTCAGGTCGTGTGTGTCAGTCAGCTCGGTAGGAGTTACTGCCAAAACACCGAGCTGGCTGTCTTGAAAGCCTGGTTGATTGCCTTTTACTCGAAGAATCGTAACTTTCGTCGGTTTATCGGAGGAATCGTTCAAAGGACGAAATGACCAGCTGAACATGATAGAGAGATGTCAGTCAGCTTGGTATCACTAGGAGGTCTTGATATCGAGCTCGCTGTCGTATTTCGTCCAGCCTGTCATCCCTTGTTCAACGGTTTGTGAGTTCATGGATAGAGTGGTTCGAAATGTACTTTCTCCGAAGTCATATCTAAATACGGAAATTCTTTTTCGATATTTGAATATTTTAATCGTTAATTCCGGAAGTGTGGGTTTTGACCCGAACATTAACTGATATTCATTATCTTTTGGCTCCATACTCATTAAGAGTCCATTTTACGCATTTGGGGACATGGAGTTCCCTTTTGGATCCAAATTGGACTCATTCCAGTTCTAGATTCACGTTTTTGGCTTTGGGATGGTTGATCAAGGGTGTCCCAAATTGAATGAGAAACACGGTCTACATCTTCTCCTTCTTAATATAGGAGTCCCAAATGATTTATTTTTAACTGATATTCATTGTCTTTTGGCTCCATACTCATTAAATGTCCATTCTAAGCATTTGGGGACATGGAGTTCCCTTTAGGATCCAAATTGGATTCATTCCAGTTCTAATTTCACGTTTTTGGTCTTTGGGATGGTTGATCAATGGTGTCCCAAATTGGCTGAGAAACAGGGTCAAGATCTTCACCTTCTTCAATAGGAGTCCCCATATGCTTGTTTCAAGTTGTATTCATTGTCATTGGCCTCCAGATTAATTAAAAGTCTTTGGGATGGTTGAGAATGGTTTCCCCAATTGAATGGGCCAAAAGGTCTACATCTTCTACTTTTTCATTCAGGAGCCCCCAAATGTTTGTTTCAAGTGGTATTCATTGTCATTGGCCTCCATACTCATTAAAAGTCCCTTTTATTCATTTGGGGACATGAAGTTCCGTTTTGGATCCAAATGGGACTCATTCCAGTTCTAAATTTCCGTTTTTGGTCTATGGGATGGTCGATCAATGGTGTCCCCAATTTAATTGGAAACAAGGTCTAGATCTTCTCCTTCTTCATTCAGGAGTCCCCAATTGCTTCTTTCAAGTGGTATTCGTTGTCATTGGCCTCCATACTCATTAAAAGTCCCTTTTAAGCATTTGGGGGCATGAAGTTCCATTTTGGATACAAATGGGACTCATTCCAGTTCTAGATTCCTGTTTTTGGTCTTTGGGATGGTTGATCAATAGTGTCCCAAATTGACTGAGAAAAAAGGTCAATATCTTCTCCTTCTTCATTCAGGAGTCCCCAAATGCTTGTTTCAAGTGGTATTCACTTTCATTGGCCTCCATACTCATTAAAAGTCTCTTTTAAGCACTTGGGGATATAGAGTTTCCTTTTGGATCCAAATGGGACTAATTCCAGTTTTAGATTCTCGTTTTTGGTCTACGCGATGGTTGATCAATGGTTTTCCCAATTAAATGAGAAACACGGTCTACATCATCTCCTTCTTAATATAGGAGTCCCAAATGCTTTATTTTTAACTGATATTCATTGTCTTTTGGCTCCATACTTGTTAAAAGTCTATTTTAAGCATTTTGGGACATGGAGTTCCCTTTTGGATCCACATTGGACTCATTCTAGTTCTAGATTCACGTTTTTGGTCTTTGTGATGGTTGATCAATGCTGTCCCCAATTGACTGCGAAACTGATTAGGACATCAAGAGCAACACCAACAAAGAACAAGCTAGCTCAGTCCCGGTGGTGAGACATGGCCCTTTAACCCGTTCAGGAGCAAGAAACTTAAGAGACAAGTTCTATGCTTTCTTAGCTTTAACCAGCCAAATGGAGCTAGACCACATCACGGACCAGCCCAACCAGTTAGCCATCACATCCATACAAGCTTAAGGAGAAGTGATCAAGGACAAAGGCACTTGTGAAGTTCAAGAAATGGCGCCTCAAGAACTATATGATATACAAGTCGGTCCAAGCTTATATCAAGAGGAAGACTTAGAAGAATGGCCACTCATCCCGCGTCCAAGACTTGCCATACTCAGCTCCTCCTCACTTAAGTAAAACGGTACACTCCAGAGACGCTCCAAATGCAGAATTTCAAGAGGAGCACNGCATCTCAAGCGGAGCGTCCCCACCCATTCAAACGGCCACAAGATCAAACCAAGGTAAGCACATTTATTTCAATGATTATTCCTTGATACTAACCGTTTGCAATTGTGATCTTTTATTTTTAAGTTATTTCTTTCATAAGGCAAGGTGTTATGCCAAGTTAATTGTTTTCCTTAAGTTGTTTCATGCCATTATGTTAGGCAATTACTTCCGTGTATTCTGTTTCAAGTCCCCTTGAAGGGCATAGCTGCATTGGCTCTCTTTATAAGGCCCTCATAAGCAGCAGTGTATCATTAACCTAAATTAATAAAGAAACCGGAGTCTTCTTGCAAAAGAATCCCCTTAAGCCTTAAGCCGTGTGTCATATCTACTTGAGCAATCTCTTGACTTATCAAAGCTTCCATCCATATAGCTTTGTGGTGTCTTCATTCCATCCTGTATTCATCTCATTGCTTGTTCATTGCCAAAGAGAGTTGTACCACCAATTGGCTTTGGATCTACCAATCTAACCACTTCAAACCGCAAGTCCATTCACTGATCTAAGGAGAAGAGAGTTGTACGGCCAGTCTTCTAGACCCCATCAACCATCACACCGTGAGATCCCTGATCTTAAATCATCTTGGTATCAGAGCTAAACGCTCCTCCACCAGGTTGAATCTATCTTTTCTTTCTCTACTTTAGTCAGTCAACTCATTAAGAAAACCCCATAAAAATTCATTTGCAGCATTTAGATTCATCCTAGTTGTGCTGTCAAGCATAAAAACCCATAAGAATTCTTGTTCTAGTTCGCCTTTGATCTCTTTCATTTTGTCAAAGTAGTAGCATTGCATTAGGTCAGTTTCGGCTGCTAGGTTTACCAATTTGCATCCATAAGTAAAAAAAAAAAAAAAGAGAAAAGACATCTTTCCCTTCTTTGGTTAGCACGCATCTAGACCTTTAAGTTAGTTTTCCTTTTCTTGTTATTTGCACAATCACACGCACCATTCACTTGTTCTTGCCTTGTCTAACACGCAGGAAAAGGAATGCAAAGAGGGACTATGGCAGACAACCGTGAGGACCTTGATCAGGCTTCCATGCTGAGGCAACTTGTTGATAGCATCCGGAGTGTGAGTGAACGTCTCACTCAGATGGAGCAGAGATTACCACCTCCCGAGCAACCAAGGAGGCAACCACGACACCATGAAGAGGAGACTGATTCTTATGGTGACACCCCGAGCCTAGAACAAGATGAGAAACCAAGGCTGCGAAAGGAACCATGGCCGAGAAGAAGAAAGACCTTGGCAAGGAGGTAAGGATATTAAGCTAACAGCCCCTACTTTTGCAGGTAAGGTTAACCCTGATGCCTACATAGACTAGGAGAGGAGAATGGAGTATATCTTTGATTACTATCAATACTCCGAGGTAAAGAAGGTGTCCTTAGCTGGAGCTCAGCTCACGGACAATGCCCTCTCATGGTGGGACAGAAAAGTCTATGAGAGAAGAAGGACGAGGAGAGATCCAATCCATCATTGGGATGACATCAGAGCTTTGCTCAGAAAACGGTATGTACCTACTTATTATTATAGGGACTTACAAAAACGTTTTAGAAAGCTGTCTCAGGGAAGCAGATCAGTAGAGGAATACTTTGAAGAGTTTGAAGCACTCAAGAACCGCCTTGAAGTGCAAGATTCCGAGGAGACCTTGATGGCTCAGTTCCTGGAAGGCTTGCAAGAACGCATTGCTTGTAAGGTGGAGAGGCAGCAGTATGAGAGCTTTGAAGACTTGCTACACTTCGCCACTCAAGCTGAGCAACACATCATGAAGAAGGCAGCCAACACCCCACAGACCAGAAGTAACTGGACCCAACCTCAACACTAACCAAGGAGCTATGACAAGGGCAAAGCCACTGTGGTTGCTGACCGGTTTAAAAAGACCATTCCCGAGACATCCAAGACCAACCAACCAGAGCAAGGTAAGGCTTTACCTAAGAGGAACTGTGACATTACTTGTTTTAAGTGTCAGGGAAAGGGACACTATGCCAATGAATGTCCCAACTGCCGAATAATGATCCTTAAGGAGGATGGAGAGTATGAGACCGAGGATGAAGCTGAGCCGCAACCAGCAGACTCTGAGGAAGAGGTAACTGACTACCCTGAGGTGGGTGAGATCTTGGTAACAAGAAGAGCCCTCAGCGCCATGTTTGATCCGGAAACCGTGCAAAAAGAGAATATCTTTCACACCAGATGCAACATTGAGTCTAAGGTATGTAGCTTGATTATTGATGGTGGTTCTTGCACTAATGTGGCTAGCAAGTATCTTGTCACAAAGCTAGGTCTCAAGACTACCAAACACCCTAAGCCGTACAGACTCAAGTGGTTGAATGATGACACCATCCTAAGAATTGGAGAGCAAGTGTTGATTCCATTTAACATAGGCAAGTACTCTGATGAAGTGAAATGTGATGTTGTTCCTATGCAAGCCGGACACCTCCTACTTGGTAGACCTTGGCAATTTGACAAAGAGACCATTCACAATGGCCGGACCAACTTCTACTCCTTCACACATCAAGGCCGAAAGCATAACCTAGCACCATTGTCCCCACAAGAGGTGTTTGAGATGCAAACTGCCATGGACAAGATGACTAAGACCTCAAAGGCTAGTAAGACCAATTTGTTCATTAATTCTCGTGATGTTTCAAAGGCTATCATCTCGAAAACACAGGTACTACTCATGATCTTTAGAGAAAGCTTTCTTGCAGGACAAAGAGAGGAAGCAGAGCTACCGACCGAGATGAATGAGCTTCTCCAACGGTTCCAAGATGTATTTCCTGAGGAGGTACCCCCTGGACTACCCCCTATTAAAGGCATTGAGCATCAAATAGACCTCATACCAGGCTCCCCATTGCCGAACAGACCAGCGTATAGGGTGAACCCGGAGGAGTCCAAGGAGCTAGAGAAGCAAGTGCATGATCTGATGTCCAAAGGCTATATCAGAGAGAGTCTAAGCCCTTGGGATGTTCCTGTACTGCTTCTGCCAAAGAAAGATAGTTCTTGGAGGATGTGTGTAGACTGCAGAGGTATTAACAACATCACCATCAAGTATAAACACCCCATTCCACGCCTTGATGACATGCTAGATGAGCTAAGTGGAGCAACAATCTTCACCAAAATAGACCTCAGAAGCGGATACCATCAAGTGAGGATGAAGGAAAGTGATGAGTGGAAGACAGCCTTCAAAACCAAGAGAGGATTGTATAAATGGCTAGCCATGCCATTTGGACTCACTAATGCCCCAAGTACATTCATGAGACTCATGAACCATGTCTTAAGGGCATACATCTGTACGTTTGTAGTTGTATACTTTGATGACATTCTCATATACAGCTCTTTCTTACGTGATCATATCACGCATGTAGAACAAGTTCTGAACACCCGTAGGCTAGAGGGACTGTATGCCAATCTTAAGAAATTCACCTTTTGCACTGATCAAGTTGTGTTTCTAGGTGTTGTTGTTAGTTCATAAGGCTTGAAGGTAGATTAGGAGAAGGTTAGAGCCATTCAAGAGTGACCAACACCCACAACCATTGGGCACGTGAGGAGCTTACATGGTTTGGCTATTTTCTATAGACGGTTTGTGCGTGACTTCAGTACTATTGCTTCCCCATTGACATCAGTGATCAAGAAGGATTTGGCTTTCAAATGGGGAGAAGAACAGGAGCAAGCTTTCAAGAAGCTTAAGGACAGCTTGACACATTCCCCGGTCTTGTCTTTACCTAACTTTAACAAAACCTTTGAAATTGAATGTGATGCTTCAGGAACTGGAGTTGGAGTTGTACTTACACAAGGAGGCCGACCAGTAGCATTCTTTAGTGAGAAACTACATGGAGCTGCTCTAAATTACCCCACCTATGACAAGGAGCTTTATGCTTTAGTAAGGTCTCTTGAAACTTGGCAACATTATTTACTTTCTAAAGAGTTTGTTATTCATACAGATCATGAGACTCTTAAGTACTTAAGAGGACAAACAACTCTAAAGAAGAGACATGCTAGATGGTTGGAGTTTGTGGAGACTTTTCCTTATGTCATTAAGTATAAAAAGGGGAAAGAGAACATTGTAGCTGATGCACTCTCCAGGAGGCATGCCATGATAGCCACAATGGAGGCTAAAGTCTTAGGATTTGAACACATCAAAGGCCAATACGAAGAAGATACAGACCTTGGAAAAACATTCCAACTTTGCAACAAAGGAGCCGTAGGTCCATTCTATTTGCAAAATGGTTTTCTTTTCAGGGACAAGAGGATATGCATACCACAAGGATCAATGCGTGAGCTCATACAAAGGGAGGCACATGGAAGAGGTCTCATGGGTCACTTTGGAGTTGATAAGACATTGAGCATAGTCGCAGAACACTTCTTCTGGCCGCGGTTGAAAAGAGATGTGGAGAAGTTCTGCTCCAAATACATCACTTGCCTTAAGGCTATATCCAGGTCACACCCACATGGACTGTACACACCTTTACCTGTTTCTAACATGCCTTGAGTAGATTTTTCCATGGATTTTGGTTTAGGTTTGCCAAAGATTAGGAACAAGGATTCAATCTTTGTTGTGGTGGACCGGTTCTCTAAGATGGCACACTTCATTCCATGCAACAAATCAAATGATGCAACACAAACCGCAGACCTATTCTTCAAAGAGGTGGTGAAGTATCATGGTATTCCCAAGACCATTTTATCAGACAAAGACACCAAATTCCTCAGCCACTTTTGGAGGACATTGTAGAGGAAGTTCGTAACCAAGCTTCTCTTCTCAACTACATGCCATCCGCAAACAGATGGACAAACTGAGGTTGTCAACAGGACACTCTCAACCCTTCTCAGGGCAACGGTTGGTAAAAACTTAAGAAATTGGCTTGATTGTTTACCCTTCATTGAGTTTGCTTATAACCGTGTGCCACACTTTACTACTAAACTCTCTCTCCTTTTGAAGTTGTCTATGGTTTCAAACCGATTACCTCATTAGATCTCTTGCCCTTAGAACACAAAGACCAGATGGTGAGCCAAGATGGAGAGACAAAGGCTGAACTGGTGAAGAAGATTCATGAGAAAGTCAGAGAGAACATAGAGAAGAAGAATGCACAAACAGGGAAAGCAGTGAACAAAGGCCGCAAGAAGGTGGTATTTGAATCAGGAGAATGGGTTTGGTTGCACAAGAGGTTGGCGAGGTTCCCCACAGACCGAAAGTCCAAGCTTGCACCAAGAGGAGATGGCCCTTTCAAAGTCCTGAAGAAGATAAATGACAATGCATACCAAATCGACCTGCCAGGTGAGTATAATGTCTCAACAACATTCAATGTCTCTGACTTAGCTCCCTTTGATGCAGATGAAGCAATTCTGAGGACAGAATCTTCTCAATGGGGAGGGAATGATGAGGACATCAAGAGCAACACCAACAAAGAACAAGCTAGCTCAGTCCCGGTGGTGAGACATGGCCCTTTAACACGTTCAGGAGCAAGAAACTTAAGAGACAAGTTCAATGCATCCTTAGAAGCTCTAACCAACCAAATGGAGGTAGACCACATCACGGACCAGCTCAACCAGTTAGCCATCACAACCATACAAGCTGAAGGAGAAGTGATCAAGGACAAAGGCACTTGTGTAGTTGAAAAAATGGCGCCTCAAGAACCATATGATATACAACTCGGTCCAAGCTTATATCAAGAGGAAGACTTAGAAGAATGGCCAGTCATCCCGAGTCCAAGACTTGCCATACTCAGCTCCTCCTTACTTAAGTAAAACGGTACACTCCAAAGACGCTCCAAACGCAGCATCTCAAGAGGAGCGCCCCTACCCATTCAAACGGCCACAAGATCAAACCAAGGTAAGCACATTTATTTCAATGATTATTCCTTGATACTAACCGTTTGCAATTGTGATCTTTTATGTTTAGGTTATTTCTTTCATAAGGCAAAGTGTTATGCCAAGTTAATTGTTTTCCTTACGTTGTTTCATGCCATTATGTTAGGCAATTACTTCCGTGTATTCTGTTTCAAGTCCCCTTGAAGGGCATAGCTGCATTGGCTCTCTTTATAAGGCCCTCATAAGCAGCAGTGTATCATTAACCTAAATCAATAAAGAAACCGGAGTCTTCTTGCAAAAGAATCCCCTTAAGCCTTAAGATGTGTGTCATATCTGCTTGAGCAATCTCTTGACTTATCAAAGCTTCCATCCATAGAGCTTTGTGGTGTCTTCATTCCATCCTCTATTCATCTCATTGCTTGTTCATTGCCAAAGAGAGTTGTACGATCAGTTGGCTTTGGATCCACCAATCTAACCACTTCAAGCCGCAAGTCCATTCACTGATCTAAGGAGAAGAGGGCTGTACGGCCAGTCTTCTATATCCCATCAACCATCACACCGTGAGATCACAAATGGGACACATTCCAGTTCTAGATTTCCGTTTTTCGTCTATGGGATGCTTGATAAATAGTGTCCCCAATTGACTGAGAAACACGGTCTACATCTTCTCCTTCTTAATATAGGAGTCCCAAATGCTTTATTTTGAACTGATATTCATTGTCTTTGGCTTCCATAGTCATTAAAAGTCTATTTTCAGCATTTGGGGATATGGAGTTCCCTTTTGGATTCAAATAGGACTCATTCCACTTCTAGATTCCCGTTTTTGGTCTTTGGGAAGGTTAATCAATTGTGTCCCAAATTGACTGAGAAAAAAGGTCAAGATCTTCTCCTTCTTCAATCAGGAGTCCCCAAATGCTTGTTTCAAGTGGTATTCACTGTCATTGGCCTCCATACTCATTAAAAGTCCCTTTTCGGCATTTGGGGATATAGAGTTTCCTTCTGGATACAAATGGGACTCATTCCAGTTCTAGATTCCCATTTTTGATCTACGGGATGGTTGATTAATGGTGTTCCCAATTGAATGAGAAACACGGTCTACATCTTCCCCTTCTTAATATAGGAGTCCCAAATGCTTTATTTTTAACTAATAATTATTGTCTTTTGGCTCCATACTCATTAAAAGTCCATTTTAAGCATCTGGGGACATGGAGTTCCCTTTTCGATCCAAATTGGACTCATTCCAGTTCTACATTCACGTTTCTGGTCTTTGGGATGTTTGATCAATGGTGTCCCAAATTGACTGAGAAACAGGGTCAAGATCTTCTCCTTCTTCAATCACGAGTCCCCAAATGCTTGTTTCAAGTGGTATTCATTGTCATTCGCCTCCATATTAATTAATAGTCTTTGGGATGGTTGACAATGGTGTCCCCAATTGAATGGGAAACAAGGTGTACATCTTCTACTTCTTCATTCAGGAGCCCCCAAATGGTTATTTCAAGTGGTATTAATTGTCATTGGCCTCCATACAATAAAACTCCTTTTTAAGTTCCGTTCTGGATCCATGAAGTTCCGTTCTAGATCCATGAAGTTCCGTTCTGGATCCAAATGGAACTCATTCCAGTTCAAGATTTCCGTTTTTGATATATGGGATGGTTGATTAATGGTGTCCCTAATTGAATGGGAAACAAGGTATAGATCTTCTCCTTCCTCATTCAGGAGTCCCCAATTGCTTCTTTCAAGTGTTATTCATTGTCATTGGCCTGCATACTCATTAAAAGTCGCTTTTAAGCATTTGGGGACATGAAGTTCCCTTT
>OVBI01003838.1:0-10177 GCA_900406495.1 Sisymbrium altissimum | reverse complement strand
TTTACGAAAAGGCCATAAAGACGAAGAAAGAAGCGAAACGAAACGAAACGAAAAGTGTCAGCCAGCTAGGTCAGTGTTTCCTACCGAGCTGGACAGCATTCAGCATTATGACTGTCCAGCTCGGTAGCCTGGGTGCAGTAAATGCTGGACTGGCTTGCTCCTAGATGCATGATGTCGTCCAGCTCGGTATACAGGATGAGAGGAGATCTTCCGATAAGTCGTGGGATGCGTCCAACTTGATATGATAAAGTGTGTCGGTCAGATCGGTAGCCAGGAGGGTAGTTTTTACCGAGCTGGCTAACAGATACCGTCCAGCTCGGTAGGAATGGTGAAGGAAACATGCATTTTGCTGCTCCAAGCTTTCCTACCGAGCTTGACAGCAATGCCCAACTTGTGGACCCCATAACTTTCTTGTATTAACTTCGTTTGATCTGATTCTTCTTCCATGAGCTTCATTATTGAGTCAAGAACATTTTTCAAGTGGTTTCATGTTCAAAACATTATTTTTTGGAAGATACACCTTGATCATTGAACGCATATCCTGACTGCTCTGTGCTGATCATATCAACGTTTTGTGGCAAGTGCTTGGCACAAAACATGCATTCAGGTCGTGTGTGTCAGTCAGCTCGGTAGGATTTACTGACAAAACACCGAGCTGGCCATCCTGAAAGCCTGGTTGATTGCCTTTTACTCGAAAAATCGTAACTTTCGTCGGTTTATCGGAGGAATCGTTCGAAGGACGAAACGATCAGCTAAACACGATGGAGAGATGCCAGTCGGCTCGGTATCACTAGCAGGTCTTGATACCGAGCTGGCAGTCTTATTTCTTCCAGCCGATCATCCCTTGTTTAACGATTTGCGAATTCATCGATTCGTCAGAGAAACTCTCGAAAGACAGTATTTCTTTCTTTCTTTGCAGAGATATCGATAGAGTGGTTCGAAATGAACTTTCTCTGAACTCATATCTAAATATGGAAATTCCTTTTCGATATTTAAATATTTTAATCGTTAATTCCGGAGGTGTGGGTTTTGACCCCAACACTATGTCTTTGCTTGCTGTTCTCCTTGAATGAGGCCTGTAGAGGTTGACACGAGAGGAAAAGTGTCTCCAAGCAACACTTTCAACAAAAGACAGTGGGAACTCCCCTAAAATTATCATCTCATTCATTGCCTCTCTGAACACAGCCTTACGGACCTTTGCATTCTGCATTGTTCCATCGCCTTTTATCACTTGTTATGACTTGTTCTCCTTCCATGTTTGGTACTATTTGCAGGCAGCCAAATGCTTAGTCAAGTTTGATGTCCCTGACTTAGAATTACAGCAGAACAACTTCTTGCAGTAGTGACACATGCATTTGTTTAAGTCCTCTTGAGTTATCGTGAACTGTTGCCATAATGGAGACCTTGGGACGATGACTTTTGACTCTTTAGCAGGCTTTAAAGTAGCTGCACTTGCTTCTGGGCAATCCTTCCTCTTTCATTGACTCTCTGGAGATGAATCCCTCCTTCATGATCCGGGCTTTCAACTGTGTTCTCTACACCACCTGGAGTCATGCCTTCATCGTGTTCATCTGGAAATGATAAAGAACCCATCTGCACTTAAGAAGAAGCAAACAAAAATAAGAGACTAATCAATACGTAAGCAATTAAAATGAGAAAACAAATTAAAGAATCATTAGAGACCATAAGACAAAAATGATCATATACCATTTTAAATAGACAAAAGATAATTAAAGATCTTATACAACAGCCGTCAACAACATTAAGTATAAAAGTAAGCTAAACAATCAATCTCATATTACAGTTAATGGAGACAAGTATAAAACTAAGATAAAACTAAGGTAAACAATAACTAGTTATCCTATATGTATGAGCTTTTAAGAACTATAAGGAAAAAGACAAACTTAATTAAGCAAATTGATGATCTGTAACAAACTAATAATCTAAATTTTCTCTTGTACATACTAACAGCTACACGATTAGAGAGGTACAGACAAATACAGACAAAAATTCACAATACATGAACACACAATTCGTTACGCACTTATCATCAACAACAAACTAACAAAGAATCTAATTTCACAATTTAGGAAGATTATAAATGAGATATAGAAAACTGGACAAACCTATGAGTGATTTGCAGAGAGTTGTGAAGAATGAGAAAATTGAGGGTTTAGATTTAAAATTATGATTTATTCCATGGTGAATTAGGGGCTTTATACTATTTCTTCTTGTCTCAGAATCTAGAAAAAGTAGAAGTCGAATCGAAAAGGTAACAAAGCGTGGTTGTGGAGCTCGAGCTCGTGTAGGAGATGAACCGAAAAGCTCAGTTCTGTATCTGGACTAAACACTATTCTAGTACGGCTGGCTCTATAATGTAGGTGAGGGTTAATGTTTGTCGGATACAATGGGGGCCCAAATGGATCTTGGTTTTTAACCTATCCGAATCGAGACCCAAACAACTTTGAAGAACAGGCCTAATCGGATAATTTACCACCACCCAAACCCGCCTCGATACCTGTTTCATCGGTATGGACCCGGATTGGTTCCTCGGGTTTGGATTTTTTGCCTAGGACTAAAAGACCCATCTTACCGTTCTTATAGAACCTTGTCTTTCCATTGCCTCCAGCATGTTTAAACCCAAGTTCATCCAGTATAGTAGATGAAATTAGATTTCTTTTGAGTTTTGGGATATTCCTGACATTAATCAATGTTTTAACCATCCCACCTTTTACACTGATGTTGACTGAACCAATTTCTTCAACAGCAATGCTACAATCGTCTGCTAGTAGCACTTGTCCAGAGTTGAGCTCCTCGGCGTATGTATCAAACCAGTCTCTCCTTGAAGTCATCTGATATGAAGCACCCGAATCAATCTCTTGATGCCAATTTTCTAAAACTGATAATGCATCTACTCCTGCTGATTGATCGATGACAACTGCTGCAGTAGCATCATCGACATCACCGCCCTTTTTCTTCCAGGCATAGGAATCAGCCTTCTTATGTCCATCCTTCTTGCAGTACCAGCAGTTAATTTTTGAACCCGAATTAGACCTGCTCCTGCTTCTATTTTCCGAGTTTCGTTGATCCCTATTTGATTGTCTCCCACCACATACGCTTCACCAGTTTTTTTGTGAAATCGAAAAACTTTTAGCTTTTAGCTCGATTTCCTTCGATTTTGCAGCATTCACCACATCTTCAATAGAGATAGATTCTCTACCATACTTCAATGTCTCTTTTATGGAGTCATACTGTGGTGGCAATGAACTGAGTAAGAAAATCGCCTGTATTTCATCTGGGACTATAACCTTCACACTAGCCAACTCCGAAATAGTCTTCAAGAAGTCATTGATGTTTTGATCGATTGACTTAGATCCATCCATCTTGAACGCATAAAACTGATACAAAAGTTGAATCCGACTCGGTAGAGTCTTGGTATTGTATAACCTCTCTAGTGCATCCCAAAGTTCATGTACAGTTGTACACTCTTCTGTTTTCCTGAGAATAAGATCCCCAAGATGGAGAGTCAAGATATCCGTAGCATGCTCTCCTCGTTCCCTCTTCTTGAGTTCTTCTGCCTTAACCCTCTCGGCAAAAACTTCTGCTGATTCATCCTTTTTGATCACCAGCTTTTCCGGCTTAGTGGTTTGTGCAATTAACTCTCCCTTCAAACCCTGAAGATTCTTGTGAGTTAACATCTTTCTCTTCCACATAGAGAAGTCACCTTGTCCATCGAAGATGGCTATCTTCACCCTCGGTTTCTTTTCTGTAGACATCTCAATTAAACAAAACTACTGTTTTCCTGCAGTTACTATGTCAATCAACGAGGATGGAGTGTCGATCGACGCCGTCGAATTCTCCTTCGACCAAAAAACCCTATAACCACCGCTGCTAATGTTTATACATAGTTCCAACTTCCAAATATGTTGACAAAAAGAAAAAAAAATTTCCAAACATAAACTGGTACTCCATAAAAATATAACAAAATTCATGATTATGAATTATGCTAATGATTTTGATAAGAAAGGAACTCAATAATATAGGCTAAGATTAATATAGGTTTAAGACACAATTTTGTCAAACCCTAATGCAATAAGGAAAACACAGAAAAAAAATACAAAACCTAATATAAAAAGGAAAATACAGAAGCAAATAACAAAACCTAAATTCACAAAAGAAAACAACAAAACTCTTTCACTAAAACATCCTAACCATAGTATTGCATCAGACTCAAGAGGATTCAGAAACTAAACTAATGATTCAAAATGGATAAAAGCTTGACCAGGAAGTCTTTGAAGCTTAAACTTGAAGACAAAATTTCCTAGGGGTCCATGCTCTTTCCGATACTGCTCCACCGAATACAATCCGGTATAAACGTATTGCTTTCCTCTTTTGCCCATCTTCTTCCTGCCAATTATTACTCTCACTGGATATTTTTCCCTCATGCTGTTGGCTAAAGAGAGATTACCCTTGGTCACCTTCTGGTCTTCTATTGCTTTCGGAGTCATACTCTTCAAATAAGCTCCTGCACCACAATAAATAACCACATCATAGTCGAATATGTCATTGTAAGCAGCACCTTTGGATATTACAATGCTTGTAGCTACACTCAAGCCTCCAATGTTCATATAATCAATCCCACCTGACTTATAAAAGTGGAGACCGATTATCTTGAGTTGTGATTTGTATTCAAATTCATCACCAACTTCAATACCAGGGACTACACCAACCCTCTTTTTGCCATGTACTTGTTTCCCGTCTCTCATGAGTATAGTCCATGTATTGTGATGTGTTTCACTTGTGGCCTGATGTGCTCTCTTATCTTTGTCTAGCTCTTCAAAGACCATTCCAAAAAGGCGCAATGCCTTGAGAACCTTCTCACGAGAGGTAAGGACCTTAGGAATTCGGTTATGACTTAATACTGGGATAAATCCATGCTGATTTGTCCGTCTTTCATATCTGTGCTGAGTTGGGCTATGAGTATTTAATCTTACTGCAGCTGCATTACTCAACTTCTCTGGTAAGTTTCTCTTTTTATCCATATGCAAAAGTTTCCCCTCATATGAATTTGAGTGTTGCCTTTTTCTGCTAGAAGAAGCAAGCAGTTTGATAGGTTCCTCTGAATTTAAATGTTTGTCTTTGTTTCCTAAGAATGGAGGAAACCTCCCAGTTGAAGCAAATGGTCCACACATTAAATTAACATAAGCTGCTTCATCAAAGCTAGAACCTGCTTTCCTCATAAGGAACTTTACTGATTCATCTTGTTTAGTCATTTGTCCATTTTGGTCACATCTTCTTTCTTCAAACCTCATCAGATTTATCTCTGATAATTGATTCATCCTAGAAAGTTCCATAAGTCAAAGAACAAATTATGTCAATTAACATAATCAAATTTTTATTTGATAATCTAAATGCACATTCACAAATAGTTCATACACTCCATTGCATAACAAGCAGTAGTTTCAAAGACAACCGCTATGCCTCAATGCGCTCGGGATCATCAGTCTAATGGGAATGAGTGTCTTCCAAGAAAACACCCTATATGACCTTAACACACAACAAAGAGTCAAAAGACATCTATAAAGAAGCTTCCTATCTGAATCCCAGCAAACAAGGAACAAGTAAAAGAAATCTCCTTCCCTACTTGCACCATAAAAATTCTTCACAACCCTAGCTTATCAAACAAACATGCTGATCACACAATAGCACTTTAGAACCCTAATGTTTAAACATGCATTCTAGGTTTTATTTTCACAAAAGCAGACAATTCAAGTATAAAAACACACCTAAAAAGTAGTTAAGGTATTAGGTTCCATACGATTAGAGGTTCATTTAAGTATAAATTATTGTAACATTGTGGTGATGTAACATTGCTACCGCGCCGTCCGTGGCTCCACACCCGCTCACTCAGTCTAAGAGTCCACTCTTATCTGACAGCTGGTGCATCATTTTTTACAGGCTTGAGAGATTTGTTTACTGGTCATTTAATCACCACATGATTGTTCCTCATATTTTGTCCTCACTCACATAATATCAAGAATTGCTTTCCAATAGATCATTCATCGTTAAATTGCTCCAACTAAAAAATAGAATTAGTTCCGGATAAGTGGCCAAAAGAATAAGTACTTTAGTAATATAGATAACCAAATAAATTTTTATAAGCCTCTCCACATGCACCACTAAAAATTTCGGTTATTACCATTATAGTCAAACAACACAAAAGTTCCTACGACACAGTTCTGGATAAGTGTATATATATAGTATATGATAATCCAAAAGACAAGATATGACCATTCATATATTTAGTCACGCAGGTATACTCAATTTAACCCAAGACTAACCAAAGAAGCTAATACAAAACGAGTACGAAAGAGAATCTGATTCCTCAACTTTGCCTTAGAAGTGGAGGATCGGGAAGGAGGTGGAACAAAAAGAAACAAAGCGGTCGATAGGTGACACTGCTTGTAAGATATAAATCTGAAGTGTGACTTCTCCCCTTATTGGTCACAGATTCGCACTGCAAAGATTAAGCATGGACAATTGTTATGTATAGCCATTATTAATTTACAAACCACAAATCGGAATGACAATCCGCTTTCAACTTTAGCTAGGTTAGAGAGTCAAGAACGTGCTTACCAAGTTACGCAATAATCAGAACAAGTTTGCCTATCTGTTTCTTTTTCTCCCAAAACGGGTCTGATTTGTAGTCCTATGTTTTCAAGTGGCCGTGGTGGCTTCTTTTACGATGTGGTTGGTGGACAGCGGCTGTTGAGGGAACGGAGCAAAGCTTCGTCCTATGAAGACTCTATTGCTTCTCTCCATCACGTCACCTTCTTACCTTTTTTAAATAAATAAAAAACCTAAATTTGCCGTTCAAAAAAAAAAAAAAAACCTAAATAATACGATTATGGTTTAAAAGGTTAATGGGTTAGCTTGATGGACTTAATGGGCTTGGAAACCAAATCTAGAAAAGGTACTAAACTTGGGCCGATAGATTAGATTTTGGCATGCAAAAAAATTAGAGCGGGATTTTGACATAGGGAATTAGGGAAGTCTGGCACGGGCGTTGAATCGATTCAAGTTTCCTTTCAACAAAAGTGACGAAGTCACCTTACTCTGAAATCAACACCGATAGAGTCAACAACCTAACCTTGGTGACAAGCCTTGAAACTTCATCATTGGATTCGAGGTTGAGATTTAATAGTTTTAATTAATAATGCAATCCAGATGCTATGTGAGACTTTACCGGCCTGGTCTCATTGTTTTATGGTCAACTTGTTCAGGTCATCTTGCATGCTTCTGTGATTTGCTTCCTTTAAAAATTTTCATTCGAAAGATCATCAAAGGCATTTGACATCTATCAAGAACGGTTCCTGTTTTTTTCCGAAGCCCAAAAACATAACTAGTAGCTCGTCATGTAAATGATCCTCAGCATGTTACCGATCATACATTCTTGGATTTTTATTTTATTAACCAATTCAGCAAAATGAGATTTCGGATATAATTATGATAAGAAAACTCTCATCTAAGCATTAAAGCTGGACAAACAAATTTAATACTTTATATGAAATAGAGTTCCAACATCAAAGCGTAACAGCTAAAGATTTCTTAATGCAAAAATTCCCAGTTAAAACATGATCACACCACTCAACTTTACCCCAAATCTCTCCTTCTTGACATCTTTCCAACGAAATCTTTGCACACCAAATCTTACTTGTTCTTTCTTCTTTTTAGGAAAAAACAAACACAGTCTCCCACCATAGCTCACAGGCATCCGTCTCGGACCAACTTATATATGATTTCATATCAGGCCTGAGGTAAGCTGGGCTATTCCTGAGGAGATACAAAATTATACGCCTTATCTCCGGATTACTTAAAGAAAAAAAGAAAGAACTCAAAAACAACGGTTTCCATCCACCGAAAAACGGCGCAGAAAAAACGAGTAACAAGTATGTGTCTGGTATATGGTTAGCTGACTATTTCAACTGTAGTGTTTAATTTATAATTGTAGTGTTTGATTTGGTTTTCAGTTATTTGTATTTATATTTGTACAATTCAAACTATTAGGTTTTCCTACGTCCAATTAATAAGGATTATGTATTTCAATGATTGAAAAGTTTACGAATTACTAGGTTCTCCTCCGTGCAATTTATAAAGATTATGTCTTTCGATTAATAAGGATTATATCTTTTAATTTTTGTGTTTTTGATTAAAAAGGACTGTGTCTAAAAATAATTCTTTCTTTCGATATATAATAAAATAAAATAAAAATTTTAAAGAGGATTTCATACAAATTATGTGTTTGCACATCAACAACACCATTCAGGATAATTTATTCAAAGTTTACCTTGGTAAGATGAAAAATTTGTAAAATATATGATTTTTTCAATATTTTACTAAGAAAATGTTGGAATTGATAATTAAAATTAAAAAAGTTTGAGTAAAAAAATACCAAATTAACTTCAACACATGTTCAATTAAAAATACAATAAAATCGTAAAAAAAAAAAGAAGTACTATGAATTTTGTACAATTGTTACCTTGGGAACAATTAATACCAACTTTTCAGGAATTTTGAAAAATTTCAATTTACTACCGGAGAAAATTCAAAAAATTTTAATTTCACAATTTTCTAAGTTTTAGTTATTTCATTTCATCTTTTCCCCCAAACTTGGGCTCAAATTCGATCCAAAATCACCAAATTTCTAAATCCCTAATTATTTGCGAGAAAAGACAATATATATATATATATATATATATATAGAAAGAGAGAAATTTATTCGATTGTTTCAGAGAGATGGATAGATTCAGCGACTGTGCATCTTCATCCGAAGAAAGTTATACGGATCCAGGTATCCTAGCCGAAGCTGAATCTTGAATATTGGATAAGTGTTTTTGCGGTGGACAGATGGAGAAGGTGGCATTCTCTTTCACAAATGTATATTCTGGGAGGTTATACTTCAGGTGTCGGCAACATGAGGTGACCTCAATTTTTTTGTATATTTTAATTTTCTTTTCATAACTTTTACTTATTTTCTTGTATATTTTTTTTTTCCATAAATTTTACTTATGTTCTTATAGGATGAAGTGAATATCATTTTCGGAGATGCTGGGATCACTGTATAGAAGATGAGTTACATCTTTAAAGATGGAAGTTTCAAAGGTGACTGAGATATTTCAGGCGTTACGAAGACTTGGACAGCTCAGTTACCGTCCCGACGACTTTTATAATGCGGAACAGGACATTGCATAGCTGAAAGATGGACAGCTTTAAAAATGCAGAGCAGATTGGGAATCTGGAGATGTTTCTTGCTGAAGAACATGTTCAGACCGAGCAGCAAACTGGCAACCTGCAAAACTTACTTGGTGAGATGAAAAATAAGACGAATAGACTGGAGATGACTGGAGATGATGTTGTTTGTGGTAGCTGCACTTGTAGTGGTTTTACTTGGAACAATACAAATCTTATTCAAATAAAATAAATGCAATATTTCAGTTATCAAATCGAACATTTATTGTTCCAATAGCCTCATTTATGTCTTCTAATGGATATTCTTTTATGGAGTTCCCGCTGAACCTGTGCTTACACATTCTTGGACAGTTCTCATGTGCGGCTACTGTTGGAATAAGCTTGGTCCACAAGCAATTCTAATACCATTAGGATTAAGATCATATTGAGAAAAAGGAAATATTGTTTCTTATATATATTGAGATGTTCTAAGAGTTTATCGTGCATGAGTTTTTATTGTGTTTAGAGAGCTTGTGAGTTATTGAGCTATTGAGATCACAATCTAATCAAAGAGCTTTTGAGTTGAGTTATCTTTGAGCTTAAGTTTCTCTGTTCTTGTTTTCTATATTTGGTATCAGAGCCAAATCAAAGATGAGCACAGGAGAAGACAAATCTATTGTCAAACAGGTCAAAACTCAAAAGAAGGAGGAGGAGGAGGATCGTCTTCCTCAGCCATCTTGATTCCATCTTTGACTAGTACAAACTATGCGTATTGGGCCCTAAGAATGAGGGCTGCTCTAAGAGTACATAAAGTCTGGGATAACACTGCAGAAGAACCTGCAACTACAGATGAAGAAAAGAATGACATGGCGGTGGCTCTTCTCTTTCAATCAATCCTGGAGACTTTAGCTTTGCAAGTGGGAGAAATTAACGACGCCAAAAAGCTATG
>OVBI01003836.1:0-10353 GCA_900406495.1 Sisymbrium altissimum | reverse complement strand
TGTTTTCTTATGTTATGGAAAGTACTTGTATTGCTAGGTTGTAATGTTAAGAATGATTATTGTTATTGTTGGTTATTTTGTAATGTTAAGGATGCTTATTGTTATTGTTGGTTATTTGGTAAGGATGCTTATTGTTACAGCGCTACAAAATCTTATTGTTACGTACACACAAGCTGAGAGACACAAATGAGAGTATATAATAACTAAAAATGAAAGCTTTATAGCTCAATCTGTGAATTAGCATAAGCTGTTTACAAACACGTTTATGTTCAGAGACATCATTGACTATAACAAACACAGCAGCAAAGAAAGAAAAGACTATTCCATAGATTCGGAGGTTTCTGATATCGATATCATGAAACACATTCACTATGGCTGTGTGAGGGAGAACTGAGACTGCTGGGTGAGTGAAATCGTGTCAGCCTGACCAGAAGAAGTATCCTGTAACAAAGCTTCCCAATTAGAGAATAAAGAGAACAATAAAAGCACAAAAAAATACTTCAGTACAGAAATCTTACTTCTGATATTTCTTGCATCTTCCTTGGCTTCTTCTTTGGACGTACCATACAACTTGTATAGTTGTGACCTTCTTCACCACAGTTTGAGCAATGCATTATCCGGCCAGTCCTAGGTAATTTTTGAAGTTGTTTCTTTTTCTTCTTTGGTGACTCATGCTTACCTTTGATTCTCTTTTTAATCTTCTTAGATTTCTTCTTTCTTCCAGGTAAGTCTGGTTCCGGAGGAGCAATTACTAGACGATAACCTCTCTTCTTAATCCAGAACCGTGGTCCTCTAACAGGTTCCATATTTCTCTCATAATTCAAAACCCACATTTCTTTCGAGAACCATGGAGATACGTAGTCATCAACATTCAAACCTACATTTAATATAACTCCATATGCATGTTCACACGGGATACCTACATAAGAAACTCAACCAAATCCAATTAAAAACTGACAATGAAAACACAATTTCAACATTCAATTTATATAGAAGGAAGAAGGAAAGATATATACCTGTCACTTGATACTTTCCACATGAACAAGTTTGATTCCTCAAGTTAACTGTGTAACCATTCCCGTAGAGGTCGACTTCGTGAACTCCATGAGTCGCAGGAGTTGAAGTGCACTTGTCAGCTTCCTCTTTTTCCGATGCAAGCATCTTCTTAACATACTTTGAAGACCTTCCTTCCCATGCCTCAGATTTCTTCATTCTCTTTGCAATGCGAGCCATAGCTTGTCTTCGTATCATCTCCAACATGGGAACCATCGCCTTTGCTCGAGCTTTGGTAATAGTTGCATTGAATGACTCAGTTGAATTGTTATCAACATCCTCACAGCAGCTTCCGAGTTTGAAAAAAGCGAGAGACCAAGTCTCAGGCTTTTCTTTCATCACATCATTATGTAAACTCCAACTATAATCTTGTAGTTTTTGGCGATTCTCTTCAAACTCAACTGTAGTGTAGCTCCAAGCTAGATTCCATACCATCGGCTTTATCAAATCTTTGTTTGCATGTCCATTGTTTTTCAAGTTCTCCACAATGTGCTTGACACACATTCTGTGTTCAGCAGATGGTAACACTTCTTTGACAGCATTCATAAGTCCCTGAAAACAAAATATCATAATTAATATTTCTAAAAAAAAATAAACTAATACTCTCAAATATTTAATAGGTCTCTAACAATAAAAAAATCCAAACACATAAGAAATTAAACATTTACCTTTGATCTATCTGAGATCATGACTATTCCCATTCCAGTTTGAAGACCTAAATCACTTTGCAATTGATTCACAAACCACAACCAGTTTGGCCCATTCTCCTTTTGTACCACTGCCCAAGCAATGGGATATATTTGATTATTTGCATCATGCCCAACAGCAGTAAGCAACACTCCTTTCACAGCAGCTTTCAAGAATGTCCCATCAAGACCTATAATTGGACGACAAGACCCCATCCAACTGTTTTTAAGGCTTTCCATACAAACATAGAACCTATCAAACACATCTTTTCCAGCCGCATTTCTATATGTATCAACTATTGCAGTTGATCCCGGATTTGTGAAGATAATTTCTTCAGCATACCCACGGAGGTGAGCAAATTGTTCTTCATACTCCCTCTCAAGCCATTGCAATGCTCGAAGTCTACCTCTCTGACACTGATTTCTTGTACTCACTAATTTCCAATTCTCCTTAATAAGCCTTTGAATTTCTTCAGGCATCAGCTTCAGTTGTTGTCTCAATTTGTCTAAGAAAAGACTTGCAATCACTGGACCCTTCAGAAGCTTACATTTACCATTCCGACTGCAACTATGAGACACATACCTAGTCTTAATCACCCACTTACGACTAGGTTTATCAAAAGAGCAATAAACCCTCTATTTGCATTTTCCACCAATGCCACATCTATACGAAATCTTAGTCTTATCCCATCTATCTTGTTTGATGTTCCTTGCTTTACTCAATGCATAATCTAACACAGCTTGCTTGAACTCATAGCCTGTATAGAACTTTGTTCCTAAAGCTAACATATCATTAGCTTTCCTCTTGCCCATTCTTCTTTTCCTCACAACCAATTCATCTTCTTCATCATCATCTGAACTCTCTGGAATTGTGTGTCTTTCTCTAAAACTCTCGTCAACAAAGTCTGCAACTTCTTTTTCAATTTCATATTCATATCTTCCCATTACATCTTCATCTTCACCTCTATTCCCATTCTCGTCTTCATCTCCTCCATTACCATTCTCTTCTTCTTCTCCTCCATCCTCATTCTCCTCTTCTTCTCCTCCATCAGACTCGTGATCATGATTTCCATCACAATTATCATCCATATTTTCTCTGAAACAAAGAAATCCGAATGGGTTAACACACACTACACTCCCTCTCTCTCTCTCTCTCTCTCTCTCTCTCTCTCTCTCTCTCTCTCTCTCTCTCTCTCTCACACACACACACACTCAAAATACACACCTGGAATTCGAATTTTATACCAAACACATGGGAATCAAAATAGTTACCTGAGAACAATAGCTAGTTCATCAACTTCCATCTTTCTTTTGCTGGAGTAACTCTCTCACTGAAGCTCTCTCTCTCTCTCTTGAATCTTCGTCTCTCTCTTTGAATTGTCTTCTGTCTGAATTGGGTCGAGTTGTGTTGTCGTCTCTCTCGTCGTTGTTGGCGTTCCCTCTCTCTGAATTGTGTTGTCTCTCTCTCGTCGTTGCTATCTCTCTCTCTGAATTGTGTCGTCTCTGTCTCTCTGAATCTTTCTGAATCAATCGTCAAAACAAGATGAACCCTAATCCCTTTTCTGACGAAGAAAAATCGATGTTCAATTTTTGTTTTTGAGATTCGGGTTTTTTAATCAAATTGGATTCTGGGTCGGGTTTAAATCAATTTCGGGCAACCACTGTTGGTTTTAAACGCGATTTAACAAAATTGATCGCGATTTGAGATTTTAATTTTTTAGGTGGAATTAGACAGCAAAAAATAGATTAGGGGGTTTGATAATGAAATGTCATAGTTTAGAGTAAAATAGACAGCGTGTTATAGTTGGGGGAGGTTTAAGTAGAAGTGGTATAATGGAGGGGGATTTAGGCAGTCAACCCTAATAAAAAAGTACTCAATCGTTCAATACAAAGAAATATTTTTCACGAGTGCCCTAAACTATTGAGTATTGACAAAAGTAGCCACCAAATTGACGATGAAGACACCTTACACGTGGACGGTCCACATTGCTAGTGGACTATTTGTCTTGTCGCTTTCTCCCAGAAATATCTCCTCCTTTAAAGAATCAGGCTCCATCCAGACCCACTGAAAAAAAAAACGTGATCTATCACGGGTAAGTACAGCCCCGATAACCAATAACACAGTGACAGGTAGATATCTACGCTACGTGGCGTAGTCAATCTCAGATCACTTATAAGTGATCACTGACTAATAGGAATTGCCTCGTGAAACTGAAAAGTTTGAGAGCACTTCAGTGTTCTCTACTCTTTACCAATCCAGAGAGAGATAGATGGATACGATGCGAATCTCCGGCATATCTAACGGAGCTGAGATTTTGGCGCAATGCAACTCCTTGTCTAGCCTCGTTGGTCGTCGTTGCGACAATGGAAGATGGAGAACGAGGATGTTTCCGGCGAGGAGCAGAACCTGGCGACCGGCGTCTACGGGAAAGCGGTTTTCCTCGGTTAAATCCGTCTCTAGCGAGCCGAAGGAGAAGGTCGCCGATGTAGTTATCGATTCCGAACAAGGTCCTAGTTCATCTTTTCGTTTCTCATTCAAATAGTTGCTTTATTCGTTAGCGTAAATGGTTATAGTAACGAGAATTAGGGTATGAATAGTGAATGTTAGGTATGTGAAGTTAATTATTCGTGTTGCTGAATAAACTGCCTGTTATGTATCTTTGGTTGGATACAGAAGCCTTTAGCTCGCTGAGTCCGTTTGGTCCTGATGCTGCTTCGGTAGCCTCGAGCATTAAGTACCACTCGGAGTTCACGCCTCTGTTTTCTCCGGAGAAGTTTGAGTTGCCTAAGGCTTTCTTTGCCACTGCACAAAGTGTTAGGGACGCTCTAATCATTAACTGGAACGCCACCTATGAGTATTACAACAGGGTGAATCCCAAACAGGCCTACTATTTGTCTATGGAGTTTTTGCAGGTTTGTTTTGAGTTGACTCTTCCTCCTTTCTTGTTGTTTGATTCTCAGAAGTCTTTGTTCTTGGTTTATTATCTGACCATCTTCTCCTATTGTAGGGTAGAGCCTTATCAAATGCAGTGGGTAACCTTGGTCTTAATGGCGCTTATGCTGACGCTTTGAAGACTCTAGGATTTGATTTGGAAAGCGTAGCTAGTCAAGTGAGTTGTTAAAGCATTTTTCTTTTGGAGATTGATCTTGTCAAAGATGATTTACTACAAGAGTCTAAGAGCTTGTTGTCTTTGCGATTCTGTTGCTTGGTTCCGCAAAGACTTGATCTTTCTTTATATGTGCTGAGTTGCTAAAATTATCCACTTTCAATCTGTAGGAGCCAGATCCTGCACTTGGGAATGGTGGACTCGGGAGACTTGCCTCGTGCTTTTTGGATTCCATGGCAACTTTGAATTATCCGGCATGGGGTTATGGACTTAGATACAAGTACGGACTGTTCAAACAGAGAATCACAAAAGATGGACAGGAGGAAGCTGCAGAAGATTGGCTTGAGGTCTTCTTCTGTTATTCACATACAGCGTTTGCTATTGAACAGTATATCGTAATTTGTACTCCCTCAAAGCAATGCTGAAGAGTGGAAATGTTGATTGACTTACCTGTTTCTTTCAGCTAAGCAATCCTTGGGAAATAGTCAGAAATGATGTCTCATATCCTGTAAAGTTCTATGGAAAAGTGGTTTTGGGATCAGATGGTAAGAAACGGTGGATTGGTGGAGAAGACATCTTGGCCGTTGCTTATGATGTTCCGATACCTGGCTATAAAACTAAGACTACTATCAATCTACGACTCTGGTCAACAAAAGCCCCTTCAGCAGATTTTGATTTATCATCATATAACTCTGGCAAGCATACTGAGGCAGCAGAAGCTCTATTCAACGCTGAAAAGGTCTTTCTCTTTTTACTCTTCTCTTAGCTTGCACGAACATCAATGCGTACAATTAAATTGTCTTGCGTCACTTGTTCTTGTATATATAATGAGTTATCGAAGTGTACATACTGAAAAATAGTTGTTTTCTTCCCTTCTTCCCTAATGCAATTAGATTTGCTACGTGCTTTATCCCGGAGATGAGTCAAATGAAGGAAAGGCTCTTCGTCTGAAGCAACAGTACACTCTGTGCTCAGCCTCGCTCCAAGATATCGTAGCACGTTTTGAGACAAGGTCTGGAGGAAGCGTCAACTGGGAAGAATTTCCAGAGAAAGTTGCAGTGCAGATGAATGACACTCACCCTACCCTATGCATCCCTGAACTAATGAGGATTCTAATGGACTTGAAAGGACTAAGCTGGGAGGATGCTTGGAAGATCACACAGAGGTACTTCTCAAAATGACTTAACTAATTGTAGAAATGGGTCACGCCACACTTTTTGTCTACTATTTTCCTATATCTAGCCTCGTGCTCTTATTTGCTTTTCTTGTCACAAGATAAAGATACTAAAGGTCTTAAACCTGCAACGTGTTTCTGAATAGTTTAATAATATGTTTCTAGGACTGTGGCATACACAAACCATACAGTCTTGCCTGAGGCACTGGAGAAGTGGAGTTTAGAACTTATGGAGAAACTGCTCCCTCGTCATGTGGAGATTATAGAAATGATTGATGAGGAGGTCATCCCCGCACAACATCAAATGTCTGTTCAACTTTTTTCCCAGTGTCTGGTCTAAATTGCACTTTCATGTATTGCAGCTAGTTCGCACCATTGTTTCTGAGTATGGCACCGCGGATCCTGACTTGCTCGAGGAGAAACTGAAGGCAATGAGGATCTTAGAAAACGTCGAGTTGCCTTCTGCATTTGCAGATGTGATTGTGAAGCCAAAGAACAAACCAGTTACTGCAGGAAACACCGAAGATTCTAAAGAAGATGCTCAATCTGTGGTGAAAAAGGGACAAGAAAAGGAAGAAACTGCTGGCGAGGAAGCGGAAGTTATCCCAGAACCGACTGTTAAACCTCCAAAGATGGTCCGTATGGCCAACCTCGCTGTTGTGGGTGGACATGCTGTAAATGGGGTTGCAGAGATACATAGTGAAATAGTGAAGAAGGATGTGTTTAATGAATTCGTTAAGGTAAGCATTCTAACTAGTGAACGTAATGCTAGATAATGTGATGATTGGAAGAACATAACTCTCACTGTCGAATAATACTTTTTGCAGTTGTGGCCAGATAAATTTCAGAATAAAACCAATGGAGTAACACCAAGGCGATGGATTCGTTTTTGCAACCCGTATCTAAGTGATATTATAACTAACTGGATAGGCACAGAGGACTGGGTCTTGAATACGGAAAAGCTTGCGGATCTAAGAAAGGTATGTGCTTTATCAGATTCGATGTTGTTTTTCACATGCTGGTATCTTTATTATAAGACACACGTTACCTTTGTTGGGTCTTTCTCCAGTTTGCAGATAACGAAGATCTTCAATCCGAGTGGAGGGCAGCAAAGAAGAAGAACAAGTTGAAGGTTGTATCACTAATCAAGGAAAGAACCGGATATACTGTCAACCCGGATGCAATGTTCGACATTCAGGTCAGTTCCAGAGGATCTTCCTTACTTTTAGATTGATGAGTTGTTTCCTTGGATGCTGCTTTTTGGTTTAAGAAGTCCATTCCACATCCAGGCTTTAACCCAATGAGTCTTGTAAATCGCAAATGTTTGAAGCTTTCTTATCATCTCGTCATATAGCAAATTTATTGCTCGTTTATATTGAAAATTATTGCAGATCAAGCGTATCCACGAGTACAAGCGACAACTGCTTAATATCTTGGGAATTGTTTACCGCTACAAAAAGATGAAGGAAATGAGTGCCAGTGAGAGGGAGAAGGCATTTGTTCCAAGAGTTTGCATATTTGGGGGCAAAGCATTCGCTACATATGTGCAAGCTAAGAGGATTGTGAAATTCATCACAGATGTTGGGTCTACAATTAACCATGATCCAGAAATAGGCGACCTGCTTAAGGTACGTGACCTATTATTACATATACTTGTACATGCTTGTATAAATCATGTTCTGAGAAGACAACCTGCATCATCCTCCATCAAGTCTGGTTTAAACGTCTTGTGGAAATTGGTACCTATATCATAACTGCTAATCAGAAGTGTTAACTACTATGTAGGTTATCTTTGTTCCTGATTACAATGTCAGCGTTGCTGAATTGCTCATTCCAGCAAGTGAGCTTTCTCAGCACATCAGGTATCACTTCTTTGGCTAAGTCACGTTCTATCTTTCCCACAATTCCATGAGGCTGAAACACCGAAGTTTAAATAATTGGTATACCAGGAAGTGGACTAGTCTATATGTTTATCATGAGAACCTTAGTAACGAATCCTGACATGAGGAACAATTAGAAAAAACTTATAATCAATGGCTCTCTGCCATTTTCTGAAGACTAAGGGTTCTCTCTGCAGTACCGCTGGGATGGAAGCGAGTGGGACAAGCAACATGAAGTTTTCTATGAACGGTTGCATTTTGATTGGAACCTTGGATGGGGCGAATGTGGAGATTAGAGAAGAAGTTGGCGAAGATAATTTCTTCCTCTTTGGTGCTAAAGCTGATGAGATTGTGAACCTCAGGAAAGAGAGAGCAGAGGGAAAGGTATATGATTTGAAGAATAAATGTTGCTGTGATTCCGTCTTCTTCTCAGTGCCAAACAGAACTTCATTTTGACCTTTCTTTTGTCCCGCATTCCAGTTTGTTCCAGATCCTATTTTTGAAGAAGTCAAGCAATTCGTTAGAAGCGGTGTCTTTGGCTCAAACACCTATGGTGAACTAATTGGCTCTTTAGAAGGAAACGAAGGCTTTGGACGAGCGGATTACTTCCTCGTTGGGAAAGACTTTCCTAGTTACGTTGAATGCCAAGAAAAAGTTGACGAGGCATACCGAGACCAGAAAGTAAGTAGTGATTGCTTTTTCTTTGATCATCAAGCGTATATGTTGTGACTCTATATGAAACTAATATCCAACCTTGAAATTACCATTAAATGTTTACAGAGATGGACGAGAATGTCAATCTTGAACACAGCAGGTTCATTCAAGTTTAGCAGTGACCGGACCATCCACGAATATGCCAAAGACATATGGAATATTAAGCAAGTTGAACTTCCATGAGCCTTGGCCCTACCTTGAGAACTTTTTTGAGTATCTCTTTTACTTCCCAAGTTTCTAGTGTATCCAAGGTAAAATAAGGAAATCATATGTAATGATACGCGATACAATGAATGTACGAAATAAGATTCAAGAGTCTGCATTTACAGGGGCTTTTGCCGCCTTAACGGCGTGCTTCTGACCGGCTAGGTGATTGTTGTAAACCTTGTCGCTATTACTAACAACGTTGCATATTCTACACACTTTAATTGACTCATTTGCTGCCCCACATGCCACGACTTTCCGTCTCTTTGATTCTAGATCTTCTGTTGATTCTGCACCTTTCTTCCCGTTCTTCTTAGCCTTGCTTTTACACGGATTTTCTTGTGGTCCTATCAACGGAACTGCAACGGTTGGTCCAGCCAAAGAAGAAGAATATGTGTTAGACGGTAATGGCAAGCATGTTTTTGACTTCTCCAAGTTCTTCAAGTGTTTCTTCCCCAACTTATGTTGCTCGAATACACTCGGGACATTACAGTCAACTTTACAAACTTCACAGTAAGCAGACTGAACATCCTTTGTCTTCTTTGACTGTTGCTTCGATTAAACTACGTGGCCGGGCCAAGGGAAGCCTGGGTATATGCTATGAGGCTGCCCTGTAGCACCCTAATTCATCCTCAATTACAAAAAATACAAGCAAATAGCAATTAACCTTTAAATTGGGCGCACACCAGGAAGGAAGATAGTAAATACTGCATAACCATATATATATATATATATATATATATATATATATATAAATTTCGAGACAATTTCTGTAGATCCTACTAGTTTTTGTGACAAGGTAGATTTCCCTTTACAAGTTCCAAGCGTAAACATTGCACAAAGAGAGAACCCAGGCAACAGATCGTTCACTAGACAGGATCAATTGTGAATCTTTAGCAACGCGAATCTCAAGGCATTAAACGTTGATGTCTGAGAAAAACAGAGCATAATACTAACATCCTTAAACCTGTAAATTTCACTAATGCATCAAGAATTTGTTGCAAAGGACCTGACTTTTATCATCTTGATCCATTGACTTCCCAAATTGAAGGAGAGAGAGTATGTTCAGATGATTTGTGAAAAAGAAGGGAAACAACTTACAGCTCCTGTAATCGCAAGAGGGTCGGTGCCATACATAAGAAGAGCCTAAGCCAAGCTCTGAGCATTCACATCCAACGTGAAATACGGCGGCGGCGTATCCACCATCACATACGATGCCGTCGCAGCAGCGGAGGAGTGAGCATCAACAACTCCAGGAGGTGGTGGAATTGCAATAGCTGAGGGGAGCTCGTGGATTTGGAGATCAGAGTTTGTATATAGAGATGGCGCGTAGTATGCATAATAGGAAGCGCAATAAGTTTCAGACGAGCAAGCCGGTTTCTTTCTTCTACTTCAGACTTGGAAAACACTCGAGACAAAACCACGACTTGATGTTACTTCCTTCACATTACTATCTCTATGTTCAACCGACTCCTCTTAGAGAGACCTTTACTGGCTTTCATTGAGGCCCATTAGTTGTATAACTGTATAATAAA
>OVBI01003835.1:0-10356 GCA_900406495.1 Sisymbrium altissimum | reverse complement strand
GTGGGGGGGGGGGGGGAGGAGTGACAAATAATTAAACTCTAACCCATAGATATTAGATCAATATATAAATAAACACCTTATATAAGAAGCCTTAATTATTAAACTAAACCCTAGCCCCCTTTGGAAGGGTCAACCCAAATAGAGAGAAGTAACACTTTCAACTATAACTAACACATACAACTTTAACTAACCCCTTCTTGATAAACCCTTATTTAGGGGGATCTAAACCCTACCCCCTTCAGAAGGGTGAACCCAAGAACTTATAAATAACAGCTACAACTAGAATTAACCCCTGCTTTTAAAATCCTTCTTTAGGAAAAACTCCACCCTACATTGTTTGGATGGGTGAACCCAAAGAGACACAACTAACAGATACAACTTGCCAACATACGAGTTATAGGTTATACTATACTATAAAAACGAAAACAAATTTTATAGGATAGTTTAGATCAAACACTATAGCATTTGAGTATGAAAATATACTGAAAGAGTTGGGATGCACAAAATTAGATAAATATGCGTTAGGAGAAAGAGGACAAGGACCGCAAATATTGTAGCTAATTAGAAATAAACTTAAAAGTCGAAAGTATCATTGTCTGGTAACAATCTTAACAAACGCCGAAAACGGTTCCAAACTTAATATATAAAACATTACATAACTAGGCCGGAAAAACCCCAATATTCCAGAAAACCTAAGACGGTGGTGTAGCCGATGCAGCTGCTTCCTGAGTCATGAAAGCTTCGAAGCTGTCAATTGCATAGTTCTTTGCGGCGGTGCGTAACACGTCATCGTTCAACAGTTTACACAAGCCAACTTCACCTAATGAGTGGAGTTCGAGGAGGGCAATACTAGCAACACAGGAAAGGGCTGCGAGGAAAATCATATAGTAAGATTTCTTATTTAAAAATTGGATTATTATCCATACTATGTCTTACATAGAGTAGTATACCAAGAGGCATACCTGAAACCTCATAGAGGAAGTCCAGATCTAGACGCGTAACGGGAATAGGGAGGAAAGGTACTTCGTCGAAAACCTTTGGGCATCGATAGAGGCGTAGTAGGAAAGGCAACATATGGCAACGGGGTTTGAGAGAAGCCTCTAATTTCTGGGTGGAAACAACCGCGTCGTTGCAGTCAAGTACAACGATGCTCAACTGCCGCAAGTCAATCACAATGCCCACCCAGTGATGTCCGTCAATCTGATGTGGACAGTAAATGGTGTCAACGTCCGATTCCCACTTTTGGCGGCAGAGTAAAGGTAGTCTTACAAGTGGGGAGAAAGTGTACGTCCCCTTTGCAGGCTCAGCCAAAAATTTCTCGTACTCCTTCCCCAGATAAGAAAAAAACGAGGCCGGGACAAAATCATAACGCCTACCACTTTTCATGTCACGACGACGTTTCAAGAACTCGATCATTACATCAGCAACCTGAGTTTATATAGTATAGTCATGAAAAGGCCATATTTTATATAAAATGGGACAATCTAAATGCCGGGCGCCATATCTCACACTTCTGGGCTGTTGCGGAGTCAAATAGACTAAGAAATGATATGGATGCAACTTCCAACGTGGCGGATATATTCAGCGTCCTAACAGTATAGAGGGGGGGGGGGGGCCATACGCATGACATCAGAAGATATTATAAACGATGACTACATTTATTAAAATAATACATAGTATAGACTTACTTAGTATTATCCACGGCCGTTAGGAATTTTGCAAGACGGTCACTAGTAGGTAAGGTGAAGGGAGAATAACCAGAGAGCAGCTTCGGAAGTGTTACAGGAGACTTCGCCTTCTCCTTATCATCCGGTTCACTTTTCGATGACCGGGTTATGCGTGGTTTCTTGGGCTCCTTGTCAATGGGGGTGAATCGGGTTGTTGCTGTCCGTGCCCTTTTGCTGTAGCGGGTTTCTTTGGGCTGGGCCTTTTCCACAACTGGTCCATCTGAGGTAGCAATCTGGAGAAGATATGGTCGTGTTATACTAAATTTGTATCGTCACCTCATGTTATTCTACATTTGGCATCTCATCTATACTATATGACAATTTACCTCAGACATTTTTCCTGTCACCTCTTGTTCCTTCTCGGCTTCGTTCTCCCTTCCCTGTTATTTTTTGTTCAGAGGGAGCGTCATTAGGAAGTTTGGAATGATGAGAAGTGGTTCCCTACGACAATAGTAGCGGGTCAGACATTTCATAATACATAATTGACTGTGTCAATCCAATTATACTTACGCGTGCAGTTTTTTTAACGCCACCATCCATGCCTCCAACGGGACGTCCTTCACTTTGTTGGTGCAACCCACAGCTACTAACACCTTCTGCAGGCTGTGCATGGTGAATGCTAATGTTACGCCATAGCCATTATAAAACAGGAGAAGATGAATAAGACAGTTGAGGGTAGGGGAACAAACTCTAACATGAGCAGGGTGGTCTATTTTACCCACGTCAGCAGCACTGGCGTTGGACGCCGGAGGGGGACTCTGAGACAAAGTTGTTGAAGTACTATACCATTAACACTTTGTAACATAGTATAACCCAAGTAAGATGCTCTATATATAATTACCTTGTTCAAACTCCTGGCGCCGGATTTCTCTATGGCTGGGTAAGGATGTGGAATTGATTTGAGGACAGTAGCAATGATATCGTCCGGACCATCATTGGGTCCACCAGCTGCATCGCCATTTGGCCCTATATGCAGAAAGGAAGTGGATCATGATATAGTACAGTACACCGAAAATACATAGTAGATAATATTATAATATAGAATGTTTCTTTATCACAAATAACTCCAAACCAACTATAATGGAAATAGGTGTAAGAGTGTTACCGTCTGGTTTTTTTTGGCCACCTAATTCTGACGAATGACCGCTATCATCGACCCCCTCTGCATGTCCCCCAACCTTAGTCAACCTACTGTCAATAAATTTTTTCAAGCACACTATTTCTTCCCTAAGTTCGTTAACAACTATCCCAATTTGACGGACGAGATTGTCAAAGTGGGATTTCAAGGATTCTACATATCCCGCCAATAGCGTCACACTCCTCTCCTCATACTCATCTCCGGCCCTACTCAGTAACTGCCGGATCGTCACTCTTTCACGACGGTCAATCCCTTCCTGCTGGGGTTGCCTTTCTGGAGTTCGCATAGGGGTTTCATCAGGGTTCTCATTTATCCCAGAACTATCATCACCTGGTGTTTCCTCCTTAATCTCAACTGTCTTACGCTTTCTCCCTTGTACGTCCTCAAACTTAACTCCTCCACGCCACCCATTGGATTCGAAAGGGAAATACTCGCGTATTAGAGTTACCAGTTGATCAACTCTAGGGTCATCAACCTCTCCTGGTATAAACAACTTAGGCCCTTCACGACCGTCGCAAATTAAAGAACGCACCCTCGCCTACACGATCCTAATGTACATCGCAGTCAGCAATACAGTTGAGAGGCATATAGAATAACAATTACCATATTATACTGTGTAACAAATATAATATACTATATTAGTACCTATTGTAAAATACTATACTAATATATGAGTTTACTTAATAGGATAAACTTCGTACCGTCCCTTTAAGGTCTAAATTCCGGGCGGTGTGGAAGTTCAGAACTAACGCCCGCTCGCAAACAGCCTGCACCACATCTTCTATGGGGTTTCTTCAGCTGCGTGTATATCCCTCCCTGTGTCAGTTGCAATAATCTGAGGGCAGGCAACCATGGTGACGAGGACCAGTGCATGGGCGAAACCCTGAATTGCAACCGAAACCTGGGCGTACTTGGATGCTGTGCGGGACCTCGCATCATGAACCGTCAAAAGAAAGGATTCCCTCCCCCATGGATAATTCATAAACCCTTCGACATCAGCTAGCTTCTCGACGACATCAGGGCGTATAAAACTTGCCCCACTAGTGGCACAGATGATGCCTTCAACGATCAATAGAAGCGCAAGCTTGAACCGGATCTCCCGTGTTCTGTATTTCTTTCCCTTCAACAGCTTGTCCATAATCCAGTCGGGGGAAACTTGTTTGACGGTCCCAAAAAGTTCTTCCCACACCACACCTGCCACCTTATCCTCTTTAGCTTTCCCTTTTCCCTTTTTCCTTGACTTAACTGCACCACTTTTTCCCGTACATTCAACTTCCCCACAATTTAGTCCAGTAACTAACGCAAATTCTTCAATCCCATATCGGATAGGCTTCCCAGCGAAAAGCCACCACAACTCATAATCCTTGTTTGTCACTAACTGCCGGCAAAGAAGATGATGGACGAACATAACTGCGAACGTATGGTTCTCCATCTGCATTAGCTGGCCGAACTGTGATTCAGCCAATCTCTCGTTGTCCTCGTCTCCCAAGGCAGTTTTAATCAAATCTAACCACTTCAAAGTGAAGTAGTTGTTCACTCTGTGACGTCCACTAGGTTCAAACCCACTAGCAAAAATACGCTCTGGTAGTAAATCGTCGTCCATCCTATATAATCAGAAAAGTATTTTTAATATACTATTCCAAAATTTGTAACTGATTTCTTTATATATTGTATACAAAGTTATATATTATGTTGTCATCAGATACTCACTATCCTATTAATAATAATATTAATAATACACTACGTATGTAACTAGATATCATAAGTTAATGATATTTCATATGTCTAAATTCATCGAACAACACACAATCTAAACTACAATTTACTGTGAATCTATAAAACACAAATACCGAACTGAATAGAAAGTATAGAATGTATTCCTAATTTGTAACCCCAACTGAAAATCGCGGGTACTGTTACTCCTAACATCAGAATCCGTATTCCTGAAATTCCCGGAACACAGCAACGAGTACTCCCACCAAACAACAGTCACGAGATTCTGTAACATTTCATGTCTCAATTCATGGAACAACACCCAATCTAAACTACAAATTACTGTGAATCTATACTACATAAATACCGAACTGAATAGAAAGTATAGAATGTAGTCCTAATTTGTAACCCCAATTGAAATTCGCGGGTACTGTTACTCCTAAATTCGGAATCCGTATTCCTGGAATTCCCCGGAACACAGCAACGAGTACTCCCACCAAATAACAGTCACGAAATTCTGTAACCGCAATCGTCCCGTATTCACGACAGGAAGACGGACATCTGAAATTTTAGTGCTACCTTCTCGAGACTACGCTCCAGCGAGTTCACAATGATTTCGGGTACAGTGCAACGACGGCGGATATCTTGCTGGCGGTTCCTGTCATGTAAACAGTTAGAATTACGTCCACTCACGCAACCATATATATATAGATCTGTGTTTATAAAGATTCGACGGTTTCCGATTTCGCATCCTATATAAGACACTACTTACCCCGACGGATTCCGAGTGCGCATGCGCAGTGGTAATCTCAGTTTTTTCCTTTCTTCTCTGACCTCTAAACCTAATATCTCTCTCTCTACAAAGAAAGTTGTGCTTCCCCCCTAAAGAGTAGACGTTTTATCTTTCTAAATTGTTTTTTAAATCATAAACCTCACATCAGTCACGACTGTTCATTTCTGCAAAACCGTCATGCGTGTCCAATTTTTTCATCGAGACGCGTCTACCAAACTGAGGGCAATTTAGGGAATAGAACTTATAATATATAGTATATCGTAACCACGAAATGTAATGGGTATGGGCTTAATAGTTTTTTTTTTTTTTGGGTCATTTGGCTTAGTTTTTCAAATATAAAAGTGAGAGAGAAAGAGAAAGAAGAAGAAGTTTGCTTGTTTTTTGGTTGACAGAGGGAAGAAGAAATTCAGATTGGGAGAGAAAGAGAAGAAGATGACGATGAAGAAAAAAAAAAAGAGGGAAAGAGATATGAAAAAAGCTTTTGCCAGCCTATGTCCATATCCAATCAGATTTTTCAGGGATATCTCGAATCTCCACCCATTTAGCGTTAAAATATCATTGTTAACATTTTACAATTATAGATATTAATGTAAATTACTTTTATGATTTCATTTATGAAATCCAACCGAAGAATCTAGATTTAATTTTAATTCAACCATAAACAGTTTCTTAGAAAAGAAGAAAGAAACACTAAGCTTACTTTATGCTAAATTAAACTTGATAGAAAATCAATTCATCAATTGACTTTCTCCTCTCTTTGACCAATTTCCTTATGTGATCTTCTGATGGAGAAGATCACCAAATGTTCTTCCATTAGTTTTCTATAATGGTAGTTATTATTTTCTGATTGTGATTCTTAAGTTTCTTTACTAGGACACCACTATTTATACAATATTATAGTTGTGACTTTTCTCACAATGATTAATAGTTGTGTCCTTTCACATTTAAATAACCACCAAATATATACTTCATGAACATTTATATATTGTATAAGGTAAGAGAGGAGGGTTATGAATATACCCATATTCTAGTGTCTTTAATTGAAACCATCCATCACAGTGACATCTTTATATTAGAATATATAACATTACCATGAACTTGGTCATTATATTAAACCAAAAGACACATAGGTCACACAAGAATATAAATATTCTTACATTCTCCCACTTGACCTTTGTGTCGACTTAATGGTTCAATATCTACAATGCGCGCATTTATATCAAGTTCAACTAAACCTTAAGTTTCATGATAAAATCTGAACTGATCGAATCATGGCGGTTACACATCATTGAACGACATGTTTCCTTCCAAGTATCACACACCAATTCAAACTTTATATAATTTCCTTACATTAAGATGTACTTTAATTCTCAAAACAATCATGTTATCTGTAAACCATAAGTAATGCAAACTCCGGACCAGAGGTTTGCTAGGGTGAAGGGTGGAAGCTACCGTCGGCCGTACGGCACCTACGAGTTAGCTCGGTCGATGAATTATGGTTGGAATGATGGAATGGTCGATGGAATCAACGGCTGGCCGTACAGTCCTTTCCGGTTGATCGATGGATGGTTGTTCACGGAATGAAAGTGGAGTGAAGGTCGCCACACAATCCGATGGAGTGAACCGTGATAAGACAAGGAGAAATCCCGGATTTCTCTAAGTGCACAATGTGCTTTGGACTTTTCTTACGGAAGAAAGTTCGAGTTTTTATTATCAAAAGGTGTAAAAATGATACAAGGCTGCAGGGAGACTTATATATTGCCCATCAGCCGTGCCCTTCTAGGGGTCTTTGAAGCAGATTACAATAAGAGCTGAATTTAAATACATGGCGAACATTTTGCCTTACTCTACGAAATTCAAAAAGGAACGAGGCTAACATTTTCCTTAAGAAATAATTCAAAATAAAAAGAAAGACAAGAAATCAGCAAATCAAATAATTGACTAGGAAAGAGATTACCTTACTTACCGTGGAGAATTGGTCGGATGAATGTGGCCGGGAAGATGTCCTTAGGTGGGGACGCGCTCGATGCTGAATAAGGAAAATATGCGCGTGTGGTTGGGTCGATCGTATTTTATGCGCGTCTCGGGAGAAAACCGGTTTTGCCCGATACAAATTGAGTTTGGGTCGAAGCAAATGAATTCTGGCCCTGTTATAGAGTTGCCCGCGTCTCGATCAGCCGGTACGATGTTTGGCCGGGTCGCGTCTCGATCCGATTTGCCCGTGTCTCCGTAATGAACTATCCCGGTATTAGATTTACCCGCGTCTCGGTATATCCTTCCCGCGTCTCGAGACTTGTGTTCCACGTCTCGATACTTAGTCGAGTCTCGACGTCTTCACCCGCGTCTCGATATTCCTTAGCTGCGTCTCGATGATCTTGAGCTGTGTCTCGATACTCCACAGTCGCGTCTCGGTGTCCTTTACCCGTGTCTCGATATTCCATGTTCGCGTCTCGGTGGTCTTGGGCTGCGTCTCGATGTTCCATAGCCGCGTCTCGGTGAGTCCCGGTTGTGACCCGATAGTCACTACACGCATCTGGATGGTCCTCGATTACGTCCCGATGATCGCCTTCCGCGTCCCGACGATCGCCTTCTGCGTCCCGATGAGTCTCGATCGCGTCCCGATGAGTCTCGTCCGTGTCCCGATAGTTCTTGCCCGCGTCCCGATAGGTCTTGACCGCGTCCCGATGAACTTCCTCCGTATCCCGATAGCTGTCCCGCGTGGTCTTAGCCTTAGAAATGCTCATGTGGGTTAACTTCTCGGCTAATTCATCAACCTCCGGTCTTGCTACCATAGTTGCCACGGCTGCATTGATGTTCTCCTGGAGTGTTCTTGCTCCGGACCGCGTCATGGGTTTGGACCGTACGATGGGAAAGGGCTGTTCCGGGGCTGCTTGGGTCGGTTCCGACTGTGGGTTTGCATCATCCCCTCCCTCTTGAGAATGTTCTGTCCTCAGAACAGTTTCTCCTGCATCATAAAAGGTCAAGTCAGACACATTGAAGACTGGGGATATCTGATACTCACCTTTGAGGTCCAGTTTGTAAGCATTGTCATTGATTTTTGCGGATGACTTCATATGGTCCGATTCCCTTCGGTGAAAGCTTGTTTGGTCTCTCCTTTGGAAAACGGTCCTCTCGGAGATGGATCCACACTTTATCGCCTGGTTTTAATAGTAACTCCTTCCTTTTCTTGTCTGCCAGCTTCTTGGCTCGGTCATTTCTCTTCTCCATGCTTTCCTTGGCCCGCTGGTACAGCTTCTTAACCAACTCCGATTTGGTTATGCCTGTCTGATGCACAAGCTCCGTCTTTGGCAGAGGAGTTGGCGTCATGTCCAATGGTGTCTGTGGTTTGTAACCATACACAATCTCGAATGGGCAAAGGTTAGTAGCCGAGTGTTTAGCTCGGTTATAAGCAAATTCAACGAGAGGAATGCATTCAAGCCAATTAGACAAGTTATTACCGACCGCGGCCTTTAAAAGGGTCGTGAGTGTGCGGTTGGTGACCTCGGTCTGACCATCCGTTTGGGGGTGACAAGAAGTTGAGAATAGCAACTTGGTGCCCTGCTTTTTCGATAATGTTCTCCAGAAATGGCCTAAGAACTTGGGGTCTCGGTCAGATACAATGGTCTGTGGTAGACCGTGCAGTCTCACGACTTCTCTTAAGAAAAAATCTGCTACTTGAGTGGCATCATTGGTCTTGTTGCAAGGAATGAAATGAGCCATCTTGCTAAAGCGGTCCACCACTACAAAGACAGAGTCTTTTCTCCTTATGCTCGGAAATCCTACAACAAAATCCATGGAAATATATACCCAAGGCATGTTAGGAATAGATAATGGAGTGTAGAGTCCATGAGGATGCAACCTGGATTTTGCATTCAGGCAGGTCCTGCACTTGGAGCAAAATCTCTCCACGTCTCTTTTCTGATGCGGCCAGAAGAAATGCTCGGCTACGGTGCTCTTGGTCTTATCCATGTCGAAGTGTCCCATGAGTCCTCCTCCATGCTCCTCGGCTACAATCAACTCCCTCATTGAGCTTTGTGGGATACAAAGTCTCTTATCCCTGAACAGAAACCCTTCATGTCGGTAGTAAGGTCCTATGGTACCGCGGGTGCACTGAGCGAAAATATCTCCAAGCTCCGTATCGTTGGCATATAGTTCCTTTAGGTGTCCAAACCCAATTATCCTTGCCTCCATGGTGGTGATGAGGGCGTACCGCCTGGACAGTGCATCTGCCACCATGTTCTCACTTCCCTTCTTATACTTGATGATGTATGGGAAGGTTTCCACGAACTCCAGCCATCTGGCATGCCTTTTCTTCAGGTTATTTTGCCCTCTAAGGTACTTCAAGGTCTCATGGTCGGTATGGATGATAAACTCCTTGCTTAGCAGATAGTGCTGCCACGTTTTTAGGGACCGGACCAAGGCATACAGTTCCTTGTCGTAGGTTGGGTAGTTCAGGGCTGCTCCATTGAGTTTCTCACTGAAGTATGCCACGGGCTTGCCTCCTTAGGTAAGCACTGCTCCTATTCCGGTTCCAGAGGCATCACACTCAACTTCAAACATTTTATCAAAGTTTGGTAATACCAGCACTGGTGCGTGGGTGAGGCTGTCCTTTAGCTGGTTGAAAGCCTTCTCTTGAGCTGGCCCCATGAGAATGCCACGTCCTTCTTGATGACTGCGGTCAGGGGTGCAGCAATGGTACTGAAATCCTTCATGAACCGCCGGTAGAAGTTGGCCAAGCTATGGAAGCTTCTCACGTGCCCAATGGATGTGGGTGTTGGCCATTCCTGTATGGCTTTGATTTTCTCCTGGTCCACCTTTAGTCCCTGTGAACTCACAACAAATCCTAAAAATACCAATTGATCAGTGCAAAACACGCATTTCTTAAGGTTTGCATAGAGTTTCTCCAGCCGCAGGGTTTCAAGGACCTGTTCTAGATGGGACAAATGATCTGCTAGGCAAGTGCTGTATACCAAGATATCATCAAA